>NKZP01001420.1:0-180814 GCA_002370765.1 Metschnikowia similis
TCCAAACACTACTAGAATCATTAGGATACTAATGATAGCACTGTTCCAAATTATGTGCAGGTGAGCGTAAAGCTCAACAAAATGAGATCTCAAGACCTCACTAGGTCAGCCCCACCTGAACAGCTCAAAAGTCAGCTTGTTATCCAGAGGTTTTCCATTTGGGTGTTGCAATACGTATATCTCCTTTCCGTGGCACTCATAGGCCTAAATAAGAATTGAACTGGCCACATAAAATGTAGGCTTGATACAACTTCCTTAAATACTCGGCCGGTGGACATCTTTATAAACTGGGCTGGTGGATATTCTTCATACCCCTATTTGGCCGCTGCGGTGGTTAAGCATCGCAGGTGGCCACGCCCAACTCGGAGTCACCCTGCCCATAGTATACAAACCATTTACCGTTGAATTGCACCACGCCCTCAGTAAATACCACGTTGTTGACCTGGCCCGAGGTCTCGTTGGAAGCATCTGGCGCCAAAACGGGCTGCTCTAAGCGTGCCAAAGGTCCTTGGTCCAAATTATCGTAATCGATAAGCATCTGTGAAATCGTGTAGGCCCCCCGAACGTATCTGCTTGCGCCCACCGTGGAAGAGTTGTAAAACAAAATATAGTGGTTGCGCCGCTTATCTCCGGTATCAATTTTAATTGGCGCCGGGCCGGGCTCGATCAAGCGGTTTTGCCATGGGAACTTACCCTTAGTGAAGAGCTTAGTGTCAATGTCCCAGTGAATCAAATCCTTGCTTCTGCCCAATTGGAACCCTGACTCGCCCCACACCATGTAATAGTTGCCATCTTTATGCCTGTCGACAAATATCGCTGCAGACTTCAGCCAATTGTAGCGAATGAATTGCTCTCCATCGAGACTATTGCAGATTTCCCGCCATGTATTGTCCTCGATCATGGGCGGATACTTCTTCCAGGTAAAAAGATCTGGCGATGTGGCCAAGCACAACCGTGCATAGCTACGGTCGTACGCGGTATAGGTGACTATGAAAAGCTTGGATTTGGGGTCTCGGACAATCCGTGGATCTTCACATCCGCCATGCTGTTCCCACTTCTCGGTGGGATACAAAATCGGTTTATGGTACCTCTTGAAGTTGTAACCGTCCTTCAGCCATGCTAAGCCTATGGTCAGCGTACGGCTTTTGTTCTGGGCCCTGTACAAAAGAAATACTTTTTGGTCAAGAACAATCGCCGCAGCATTGTAAATGTATGATGACTCAAAGTCGTTGTCCGGGTTGGGTTTGAGTATAGGGTTGTGCTCGTACTTTTTAAAGTGGGGGCCAATAGGAAACGACTTGGGCGCCTTGTAGTTGGCGTCGCCGTCGGGCGTCTCAGGTGTGATTTCAGGAAGCTTCATTGAAAGAGAAGCAAGGAAAAGTAAGGTGGGCCGCTCGGGAACCTGAATATATCGTCGCTCAGAGGAAATATTTCACAAGTTCAAATATTCTTTCCGGATTTTTCGAGACAAGAGTCAATTGAGGTGGTACGTCTCGGGAGCTGCCTCTTGTACAGGTGGCTGGGAGTATGGCTAGGCCCCGCTAAAAGCAACCCCACAATCTCTGGGTGCAGGTGGCATGCGGATAACTGGCGCATGCACTCCAGGTGTGCCAAAAACCAACACAACTATTGACAGGGCATCACGGAATCCCTATAGGGAAGGAAAAAAAAAAAAAAAAAATAGGAACAAAAAGAAACAGTCCGCTCGTGGATACAAAATGGCAGCACGTATCTTTCACTGGCTTATTTTCAAGCAGTGATGGTTACAAGGGTTAAGGTTTGTTTTTGATGGCCTGTTTGCTGCGCCAGGACCACGACTGGTCATCCATAGATAAGAAGGGGCAGCAACTTCATTGGCGAGTAGTTCACAGAAGGCCAAAAGGTGGCAACCGAGGAGGCCAATTGATAAGAAAGTGGTCATTAGGTCGACGAACCGCGGCTGGGACAGGGTCATCCATCTCGCTGGAACTTCGGTGTAGAGGTGGCCCCAAAGCCGCAACAGCGCCAACTGAGGGCGCGGAAATGCCCAAATTAACTCTTGACATGGCCTCTTAGCACACTTGGCCCGCGACACCCTTTCTTTTATAGCTCTCCACACCGAAGAATCACCATCTGCCTACCTTTTGCCCTCGCCCGCATCTAAATTTGGCCTTCGCTCTCACCCTGTGCTCAACACTTGTGCACCAGACCCCAGTGTGCTCAGAATCGGCTGTGTTTTATAGGGACCGCTGCACCCTCGACCTTACTGCATTAGACCACATAAACGATTAGTATGGGTCAATTTATGTCCCATCCAGTGGAGGAAAAGACGATAGACCATGGCAACTTTGACAGTCTTTCTTATAGCGTCGGCTCCATGCAAGGCTACCGAACGTCGATGGAAGATGCTCACGCTATTATGGTCTCTGAAAGCGAGTCTTTAGCCGTGTTTGGAGTCTTCGATGGCCACGGCGGCAAGGAAATCGCCCACATACTACGCGATCAGCTTGTTTCGAAGATCTTCAAAGCCTTGAACAAATTCGATGCGACAACTGAGCTTTCTGACTACATTCGCAGTGTAAAGGATATCTTCTTTGAGGTGGATTCACAATTGCCTGAGGAAGAAGCCAGCAACTGTGGTTCCACTGCAATAGTCGTGATTATCGTTGCCGATCGGTTTATTATTGCCGCTAACACCGGTGACTCGCGCTCCATCTTGTCGTTGCCAGGAGGATACGCAAAAACACTATCGTTTGATCACAAGCCCTCCAACATGGGAGAGAGGGTCCGAATCGAGAACAGTGGCGGGTACGTGCTCAACTCTCGCGTCAATGAGATCTTAGCCTTATCTAGAGCCTTTGGCGATTTCAAGTTCAAACTCCCGTGGCTCCAACTCGGGGCCCCGGGCAAAAACAACACTTACTTGGAGAAGAACAGGCGCTTTGCAAGAGGAAATTTGGTGGCCATTCCACCCGAGATGTTCCAGGTAAGTGCCGAGCCCGATATTTTGATCTATGATATGAAGGCTTTGGACATTCCCGAGTATGTCGTTCTAGCCTGTGACGGGATTTGGGACTGCTACACCAACGACGCATTGCTACTGTTGATTCGATCCAAACTCTGCGAAGGCTGGAACTTGCAGCACATTGTGGAGTATGTTCTCAATGACTGTATAAGCATGGCCTCTCGCGTCACGGGCATCGGGTTTGACAACATGACACTCATCATCGTGGCACTTCACCCTCACTCCTCATTAGAGCAGTGGAAGGGTTCCTTGGAGAGCCAATCCTAGATGAGCTTGTGATGCGGCAGAATTTTCAACCTCGCAGTCTTCTATTTATTGCAAGCTCGGTTGTGTGGAAAAGTGGGGCCTACTTCTACGGTAGGAATAATAAATGAGCATGAGTGAGTAAAGAGAGTGTACATGAAAGTTTGTCGTAAAAAAAAAGCCCCAAGGGCCCAAGGGAGTCACATCCCCTTCGGGAGGTGGGGATTCGCTCCCGTGAAGTCTGACTGTATATCCTCCACGCACTAGGTATTTTTTGAGGAAGCGGGATATTCTGCGCCCCGCATCCAGAACCAGGCTGTGTTAGGCAGAGTAATCATGGCACGGCCTCAGTTTTCTAATCATTCATGTACATTAATCCAGCAAATTGTTTCACTTTTGTCAACCTACCACCTGAACAACCACGGATAGCCTCAGAGGTTTGGGGACCAGTCAGCTGATTACATTGCTCAGTGCGGTTCAACAAAAATTACACCTTTTTTCCCGCAACTGCATTTGGCCAACTACACTCAGGAAACAAACACGCATCTGCATTGAAACTAGCTCCCCAGCATCATATCTTCAAATAGGCGCTTCCACCGCTGCCCGTTATTAACCGTGGCTCCATTGTGTGCATACCTCAACCGATTTCCGAAGCGTACATGCTCATAACACAAGGCTAGTATGATGTCGTTCTCTACCAATGGTCAATACCACGACAGTGTACTTGCGCTTGCACGAGACCCAAACTTAAACAAAGAACAATCCAAGTCATCTGAACTCACGAAGCTCATTCAAAACTTCCCCTTGACCGAAAAAAAGGTGACCCGTCTATGTAGTTTGTGCTTGAAAATACTCCCAACATTGGAGAAGATCGGGCTCAATCTCAAGAACTGGGCGTTTTTATCGCTAGATATCAACTCGTCGAATCACTTTGACGATAAGAATCCCAGCAACATCAAGACGTTCAATAACAACGTCAGTATGCGAGTGATCGACTCGTGCCAGGAGCTTACCGTGAAACTCAACAAAATCAGCACCGACATTGACTTTATAACAAGCGCCCTGAAAACTCTTTCACCGCGTGAATACGTCAGCGACAGTGGCACTCTTTTGACGTCGTTGCTTTTGAGAAGCATCAAGCTAAAAGATGAGCTCCGCGAGAAAATCACCATAGCATATCTGAAAGCAAAGCTTATAACAATCGGAACAAATCTAGAATGGATGTTGGAGGGCGGCACGCCCGAGCAAATTGAGACGGTCAGCTCGTATCAGAATTTCGTGGTTAGTCTTCTTGGCCAGCTAAATACTGCCGTCGAAAACAACGATGAAGAGGACAAGAACGAGTGCTTGGCCGTCATTTCTGACATGGAGCAAATGTTTGAAGTCTACAAACTCGAGTATGCTCAAACCATGAGTGAAGCCTCTGCTATCGCCTACGAGCTGCCGGAGACCTATGATGCTCTGAAAGAAGCAAGCTATGCATACGCGGACTCTGTCCCGGACTCCTCGTCTGTGGGCATGTCTTCCACGTCGCCTCTGTATTCGAATCCAATGGTACATTCCATCACGGGTACTCCAACGGAAATCGCCAGTCCTGGCTCGGCAAGAAGAAACTCCGTCGACTCACTATACACCTCGAATAGTATTTTGCAGGGCTCCACACTCACCGAAGAGCTTCCGTACCTTATGTCCGCGTTCAATCTGGCGAAAACTTTGGAAAAGGACGTGTCGCATTTTAAGGAGGAAATCGAGCCCCAATCTGTTGAGCAGAAGAAGCCTGCCCACGAACCCATTACCACCGAAAAGCTCAGAGGCGCTCCGGCAAAGAAAGTGCACACGCCAAAGAATAGCCTACCGGAATCCCTGCTCTACTCCAACGGGCAAGTGTTCCCCAATATGCCTCAAGCTAACCCAAACTCATATATTTATGCGAACAATTCACTCCTATCAAAGTTCGGAATCAAACCTCAAGTCATTTCTACGCCAGCCACAACTCAGCTCGGCCAAAGCTTTATTCCAAACAAGGCATTCGGCGGGCGCTTTTCCAAAACTATCAACTTCAAGCCGGAGCCAAAAGCGTTGGAGGACAAGAAAGAGGACAAGGAGAATGATCTCCATGTGTCGCCGTTGACCGCCGCCAACTTAGAAACCCATAACTTATCTGCATTAAAGCCCGATCAATTGGACCAGGAAATCAGCCTTGTCGATTGATTTGTTGCTGTTAACAATTTAAAATTGAAGCATCAAAGTATTTATGTATTTATGGATTTATGGATTTAATTCCCCTCTAATTTTGAAAGCTCTTTCACGAAGTTCTCACCCCAGAATGCTGATGTATACTTGGAAATGTATGTGAACAACTTCTCAAAGTTTATTGCCTTCTTTTCTTCGGGCAAGGTCAAACTTTCCTTGATGGCTTCAGACAACTCGTCAATGTTCCAAGGGTTCACAATAAAGGCTCCATTGAGAGATTGAGCAGCACCAGCAAATTCAGACAAAATCAACGATCCCTTGTTTTCTTCTTGGCAGGCAATGTATTCATAACTCACCAAGTTCATACCATCTCTTGTTGAACTTACCAAACACACATCAGAGATGTAATACAAACTGATGAGCTCCTCAAAAGGCACAGACTTATGCAAGTAGTGAATTGGCACAAATTCCACGGTTCCAAACTTTCCGTTGATCCTTCCCACTAATTCGTTGACGGTTGCCCTCAAGTTTTGGTACTCTTCGACATCTCCCCTAGAGGGAACTGCAACCTGAACCAAGACGACCTTCCCAATCCATTCCGGATTCTCGGTCAAGAACACTTCGAAAGCATGTAGCTTTTGAGGCACACCTTTAATGTAGTCCAATCTGTCTACGCCAACAATCACCTGCGTGTCACCGAATTTTTTCTTCAATTGCTCGATTCGAGAAACAACATTGGGTTGTTTCACACCCTCCGTGAATTTATCCACATCAATACCTATAGGGAAGGCCCCCACGCTGATTGCGTGACCTTCATACTCAATCCCGTTGGGAACTGTCTTGACGTCTGAAACAATCCTGGACACAGACGATAAAAAATGTCTAGCATAGTCATAGGTATGAAAGCCAATCAAGTTGCAGCTCAAGACACCGAGTAAAATTTCCTTTCTGACCGGCAAAATCCTGTATATCTCGGATGAAGGGAAAGGCGTGTGGAGGAAAAACCCAATCCTGACATTACTCTTGTGCTTGGTTAACTCCCTCAACATTTGAGGCAATAACATCAAATGGTAGTCATGCACCCAGACCAAGTCGTTATCGTTCACTTGTGAGGCTATTGCCGAGGCAAACTGCTTGTTAGCCTCAATGTATGCAGCCCATGCGGTTTCGTCAAAGTTCATTTCTCCCGGGTGATAGTGAAATAACGGCCACAATATGCTATTGGAGAAGCCGTTATAGTGCAAGTCGGCAATGGTGTCGCTCAAAAAAATGGCAGTACAGTTGAATTTGGTCATAAGATCGTCGTTGACCTTCTCCTGCTCATCTTGAGGGATTTCCAATCCAGGCCAGCCTAACCATTGGAACTCGGTGGATTTCTTCAATCCTTGCAAGGCGGTCACCAAGCCCCCTGACGACATGGAGTAGTCGTACAGCCCACCCGGTTTACGGGTGATGGTTACTGGTAACCGATTGGATACAACAAGCACTTTGTTTTCAGGCATTTCGCTTGGATTTGAAGGGTGAGGTTTGCTAGCGTGATACCTTTGGCCGGAAATCATGCGGAACTGCAGGTATGCGCTTTGGCGTAGCACGCAACTTGAGGCGGTCGCGTGCTTGAACGGATTCACCGCCTGGGGAGAAAATGCAACAGGCCAACCATTAATACCCGTCACTTGAAGAAAATGACGTAGGTGACTGGTTGCAATACACGATTCTGCAGTTGAATCTGCTGATAAGGACAGTGTGTGCAGCTTAAAGTAGCTCGAACGCTATGTTGCTCGGGGTTGGCCCGCGCACGACTCAGCAGTCCACGTAGGCGGCGGAATCAGAAGTACTCTTCACGGTTGCACTTCACAACCACGCGTACCAAAGTCATCACCGATTCCTGGAAACAAATCATGTACAATCCATACGCCTCTGCATCTGACGCCACACAGTCCGGAGACTCAGCAAACTTCCAGCATCCTCGGCCCCAGCACGTTCAAAATCGACATTCCCCCAATTATTACGCCTCAAATCTTGGCCAACAATACCAACCAAACACTAGCAATTACCAGGGATATTCCCAACAGCAATATGCTCAGCCGCTGCAGTTCCAAGGGTATCAGAGTCCACCGCAGCAACCACACCAGCAACCACACCAGCAACAATACAATCAGCAACAATACAATCAGCAACAATACAACCAGCAATATGATGGCCAACAGCAATATGGCAACATTAACTCAGCAGCTTTACATACCGGCCAAGGGCAGCATCAGGCTCCTGGTGCGTCATATGGTAACTTTTTCTCGGATCCCGCTGCGTCCATGGCAGCACAATTTGCCAAGAGCAGTTTTGGCCAGTCCAACACCTATCTCCAGCAGAACTTTGGCTCGTACATGCCAGTCGCAGGAGAATTAAAGTATTACTTCAAGGTGAGTAATTCTTATGTGTGGCGGAAAATTGCGCTAATACTTTTTCCTTATCGTCATAGGGACTGGTCTCGTATCATAGCAGTTGAAAACGGAAACGGGAATTCTAGCGGTATTAACTACGCTCCGGCCTCTGAGGATGTCAATGCTCCAGACTTGTATATTCCTTTGATGTCTTATGTGACATATATTTTGCTCTGGGCGCTGTTCCTGGGCTTGAAGGGTGACTTTCACCCTCAAGTGTTTGGGTACTTGGCCTCGCAGACGTTGGCTTGCTCGTTCTTGGATATTGCGATTTTTAAAGTTGGGCTTTACCTTCTTAACTGCTCGTCTCAAAGCTCTTTCTGGGACTTGTTCAGTTTCAGTGGGTACAAGTACGTGACTATAATCTGCTTGCTATGCTGGAAACAAATCTTCGGGAACTCCTGGGTTTTATTCTACTGCTTTTTCCTAGCTATTGTTGGAAGTTTGTCATTATTTTTGATGAGATCGTTGAAGTTTCTTGTCTTGCCTATTGGCAGTGCAGAAAGCGCCAACGTATCCATCTCCAACAGCCAGAGAAGACTCCGCGTGCAATTCTTATTCATCTATTCTGTGGCAGTGCAATTCTTGATTGTTTTGTTTATGTCGAGATAAATGCCCCAGACGTGAAGGAGAGCCTACTATGGCTGATCTATTCCCGGTCACATGATGCATGGGCAGCGAGTGAGGGCCTGCAAATTGCTAACACGGCGTGGAAAAAGCTAGCTTCTTATACTTTCGCGCGTACGATACGCGTCCTGTAGTACCCCATCTCTACTACTGCGAATAATCATATACAACATACATCCGGGACATCGCCCCTTGATAATTTTAACCCTTAGGCCCCATTCATCCGCTAGATGTCTGTGCAAACATCCACCCGATCCATAGGATCATCAACGGCCCGCTTTGTCAAGAACAAGCGGGGAAAAGTCACCACAGAATTCAAACTAGCCAAAAATGAAGAACAGCCGGGCATGGACAACCCCATGCTCAGCAACTCCGCAACGAAAAAGAACTTGGTGGAGAAAATCGACCATCTAGATGCAATTATGGGGTTCGAGCGCTTTGACCATGGAGAACTTGATGGTGCTAAGCCTAGAAAGGGCTGGTTGGTGAATATGCATGCCACTACAGTCCCCTCAGAAGACTACTTGGCAGGATACTCTGGGGTGGACTTCTACTTCATTGATGAAGAAGGAGGCTCCTTTAAATCGACTCTTCAATATGACCCCTATTTTTTTCTTCTAGTGATCCCAGGGCGAGAGGCAGAAGTTGAAGAGACACTAAAGAAGACCTTGGAGGAGTTCCAGTTGAAGAAAATAACTCGAGAAACCAAGGACGACTTGGCACTACCCAACCACTTGGTAGGCTTGAAGAGAACGCTCATCAAATTGCTGTTCCATAACGTCTCCGATCTCTTGGGTGCGAGGCGAGTGCTCCAACCTATCGTGAAGGAGAATCAGTCCAAAAGAGATACCCGAGATGTGTTTCAAATTATGAATTTCGACAATCCCAACGGTACCCACCTGGAACTGCATTCCACAAATGCCGCCAGTGAGTCCAAAAGAAGAGTGAATGAGCCACTCACTGATCCAAGGACTTTCATTGATGATATCCGAGAGTACGATGTCCCCTTCCATGTGCGGGTGTCCATAGACAAGAATGTGCGTGTGGGTAAATGGTATGATGTGTATGCCAAGCATGGCGAGGTTCTGTTCGAGGAAAACACAGATAAAATTGCATTTGCCGACCCGGTGGTGTTGGCATTCGATATAGAAACCACGAAAGCCCCGCTCAAGTTCCCAGATTCCAAAGTCGACCAGATCATGATGATCTCTTACATGATAGATGGTGAGGGATATCTCATCACCAATCGAGAAATCATCTCCGAGGACATTGAGGATTTCGAGTACACTCCGCGACCCGAGTACCCTGGTCTCTTTACCATTTTCAACGAGCCCGATGAGAAGAACGTGCTCTCAAGGTTCTTTGAGCATATCCGAGATGTGCGGCCAACAGTCATAGCTACATTCAACGGTGATTTCTTCGACTGGCCGTTTGTCGAGACCAGGACAAACTTTCATGGAATGGACATGTTCGATGAAATTGGCTTTGCAAAAGATAATGAAGGTGAGTACAAGTCCAAGTACTGTGTCCATATGGACTGCTTCAGATGGGTCAAGCGGGACTCTTACTTACCCCAAGGATCACAGGGCTTGAAGGCGGTGACCACTGCAAAGCTCGGCTACAACCCTATAGAGTTAGACCCAGAGCTCATGACTCCGTACGCCTACGAAAAGCCACATGTTTTGTCGGAGTATTCTGTTTCCGATGCGGTTGCAACGTACTACTTATACTTCAAGTACGTGCATCCATTTATCTTCTCGTTGTGCACGATCATTCCGTTAAATCCCGATGAAGTTCTTCGCAAAGGTACTGGTACCTTGTGTGAGATGTTGTTAATGGTGCAAGCATACGAGAAGGGCATCCTTCTTCCAAACAAGTACACCGATCCTATTGAAAGGTTTTACGAAGGGCATCTACTCGAGTCAGAAACTTACGTCGGAGGCCATGTGGAGTCTTTGGAGTCGGGGGTCTTCCGGAGCGATCTTCCAAGTGACTTCAAAATACAGCCTGCTGCCATCAATGAACTCTTGGGCAACCTCAGGAAGTCCATTGAGTTTTGTGTTGAGGTTGAAAACGGTAAAAAATTGAGCGACATCGAGAACATCGATGAAGTTTACAACGATCTTCGGGATAAGCTTGAGAATCTTCGAGATAACCCCATCAGAACCGAAAATCCATTGATCTATCATGTGGACGTGGCCTCAATGTACCCAAATATCATGACTTCCAACCGTTTACAGCCTGATTCGATGAAATCCGAAGAAGACTGTGCTGTTTGCGATTTCAACCGGCCGGGCAAAAACTGTGACCGAAGGCTAGAGTGGTCCTGGAGGGGTGAATTTACCCCAGCTAAAGCTAGCGACTACGGCTTGGTGAAGCGAACTCTCCAAAACGAGTCATTTCCGCCGTTGAAACCCTGGCTTGGTAGCAGAAGCTTTGATGAACTTCCGTACCCCGAACAAGCCCTGTTGATCAAGCAACGCTTGGGTGAGTACTCTCAAAAGAATTATAGCAGGAAGAAAGTCACGCAAACTAAAACCCGGGAAGCGATTGTTTGCCAAAGGGAGAATCCTTTTTACGTCAATACTGTCAGAAACTTTAGAGATCGTCGTTATGAATTCAAGGGACTTGCTAAGGAATGGAAGGGCAAGGCATCAAAGTGCAAGGATACAATATCCAAAGATGAGGCCAATAAAATGGTAGTCTTATATGACTCCTTGCAACTAGCCCATAAGGTCATTCTCAACTCGTTTTACGGTTATGTCATGAGAAAAGGGTCCAGGTGGTATTCCATGGAAATGGCTGGCATCACCTGTCTCACCGGGTCCAAGATCATTCAGATGGCCCGTTCCTTGGTGGAGAGAATAGGGCGTCCATTGGAGCTAGACACTGATGGAATTTGGTGTATCTTGCCCAAGTCATTCCCAGAGAACTATTCATTGAAATGCAAGACTGGCAAGACCATTGTCTTGGAGTACCCATGCTCGATGTTAAACTACTTGGTACATCAAGAATTCACAAACCACCAGTACCTGGATTTGGTGGATCCTAATACTTTTAAGTATAAGGTTAAGTCGGAAAACTCAATTTTTTTCGAGGTCGATGGTCCCTACAAAGCGATGGTTTTGCCTACTTCCAAGGAGGAAGGGAAAGGTTTGAAGAAAAGATATGCTGTTTTTAACCATGACGGCTCTTTGGCGGAGTTGAAGGGATTTGAGTTGAAGAGAAGAGGAGAGCTCAATCTTATAAAAAACTTTCAGTCGGACATATTTAAGCTTTTTCTCGAGGGAGAGACTCTTGAGAGTTGCTATAAAGCAGTCGCAACCGTTGCCAATAATTGGCTAGATGTTCTAGACACCAAAGGTGGAATGCTCGAGGACGAAGATCTCATTGAGCTCATTTGCGAAAATAAAATGATGAGCAAAGCTTTATCAGAATATGAGGGTCAGAAGTCAACATCTATCACGACTGCAAAAAGACTAGGCGAGTTTCTCGGGGAAGAAATGGTGAAAGACGCGGGCTTGGCATGTAAGTACATTGTCAGTGCTAAGCCATTGGGAAGTCCCGTTACGGAAAGAGCTGTTCCTGTGGCGGTTTTTTCTTCGGAAAGAAAAGAATACTTTTTGAAAAAGTGGCTCAAGGATCAATCGCTAACGGATTTTGATCCCCGGTCGGTTTTGGACTGGGGCTACTACTATGAGCGCCTAGCTTCTGTTGTTCAGAAAATAATTACCATTCCAGCAGCTTACCAGAATGTCAAGAACCCAGTGCCCAGGGTTCCGCATCCAGAATGGTTGAGAAAAAGAATCAATGTTCAGGAGGACAAATACAAGCAGTCCTCCATTTCTAGTTTCTTTAATGCTACAAACAAGGCTGAGCATAAGAGCAAGCTTGTGAAAGATATAGAGGACTTCGGTGAGGTCGACGAAAACGGGCTTGAGAAATCCAAACTAGGAAAGGTCACTGTCAAGAAAAGAAGGCTCAGGGAAGCTCAAAAAATGCGGGTGGAAGAGGAGGAGCGAAATGCCATCATTCTTGGTGGACAATGCCCATCGATGCACGATGATTACGTTGGGTTCTTGAAATATCAAAAAGCAAAATGGCAGCTTCAATCCCAAAATAGAGATAGGCGCAAGAGACTATTCGGTGACAGTGCAGAATCCTCCCACAGGCAGTCAGTCGGACATATGATCAGGAAGCAAGCAGAAAGCATTGCTGGCTCTGAGTGGGAAATCCTCGAGTACAAGGTGGACCCAACCAATATTGGTGCCATCAGGGTATATGTTCTGTCACGTCAGAAGATCCATTCGTTCTTGTTCCACATACCCAAACAAATTTACGCCACTTACAAGACGAGTCTCTCGCAGAAGAAGACCATTCCTAATTGCGAAATCGAAAAATCGAAGGCCATCCTTCCGAATGGGCACGATGCTTCCAATCTTTACAAAATGACAATGTCCGAGGCAACATACAATGAAGAAATCAGCAATGTGGACAGCTTATTGCATGACTCTAAGATTCTTGGTTTGTACGAAACGGAAATCACTTCTATTGATCGTGCGATTATCAACTTGGGGAACACGGTACGCTTCGATGATACCAGAGTCGGAGCTCTTGGTAAGTGCTTAAAGTCGGGGTTCACGTCGAAAGACCTCGTGACCGTGGACTCACAGCAATACTTGAAGAGATTTAATATGGATATTTTTTATCTACTTCATATCATGACCAACGGCTATGAATTTTTTGCTCTTTTCAGCACCTGGGAAAGCACAGTGACATTACTTATTTTGAAGCCTTCCAGTGGTGCCCAAGAGCTTCCATCTAACCTTGATAAGATATACAAAGAGATTTACGAGGCAAAGAAGAGCAAGTTCGCCATGTTGTATAGCATTTTGGACTACCAAGAGGAAATGACCTTCGATACAAGTTACTACAACACAGCGCCATCGCTCTACAAAAAATTGAACTCAAAGGTCAGGAAAATCCATGAAGGCAGAAGCAGCAAAGCTTTGTTTACCATCCAATCTCCCTTTTGCGAGAAGGTGCTCCAGCTAATTGAAGCATCGACGGATTTCCCCACCATTAAAATGAGCGTTGGTGATGTCCAAATGCCCGCTATAGGATGGCAGAACCTCATCACCAAGCGAATAGTGAAACATTATTTCCAGTTGGCGTCCTGGATCAGGAATTTGATTGACTTGTCCAATTATTCCAATATTCCCCTTTGCAATTTGCAAACTGAAAACATGGGATACTTGATCGATGTCCAATATGCCCGAAAATTGAGTGAAAACAACATTGTTTTATGGTGGTCATCAAACCCATACCCTGACCATGGTGGATACGAGGCAGACCGATTTGAAGACGTAGAGAACTTGGAATTCATCACCATCAACAATCCCGAGATCTATGAAACCGCATGTTTGGAGGTAGAAATTGGAACCCTTACCATCAACACCATTCTTACGTCCTCACTCATCAACGAAGCCGAGGGTACGGACTTGGCGGATGACCCGTTGGAGGGCGATGAAAATAATGGAGCCTCCACTCTTGCAGTTGACACATTTTCGCCAGCCGCACTTGTTCAATTAAAATCCATGGTCAAATCGTGGTGGGATGACGCGTGCCAAAATAATGCACATGCAGATTCCATGATGAGCCACTTGGTGGCCTGGATTCAGAGAAAAGATTCATACTTGTTTGATTTCACTCTTCAAAAGCATGTGCACAATTTGACTTGCAAAGCACTCCTTCAACTCGTTGGAGAGTTCAAGCGGCTGAATGCAAATGTGGTGTTCGCAAACAGACAAAAGATCATAATTCAGACCAGCAAGATCTCGGTGGAAAACTCGTACGCTTACGGAAACTATATTGTTGGAGCCACGAGGTCCAAGCCTTTATTCAACTTCTTGGACTTGAATATTGTAAGGTACTGGGACTTATTGATTTGGATGGACGAGTTCAATCACGCCGGAAGGTGCTGCAGCGAAATCACCAATGATGAGGCCCAGAACTTGACGCCAGTCAGCAAATGGCACATCAAAAAGTTTTTGCCGGTTATGTTCCAGGGAGAATTCGAAGACTGGGTATTGATATTCTTAAACACGCTTTCGGACCACAAGAGTGAAACATTGTTGGGGGGAACCCAGACAGGTACGCAGAGGATTACTCAATTGGCGCATATCTTGAAGGGCCAAAAGAACCAGGACGATAACAACGACAACGATTCCGAGGTAGTCAGCGAAGTCATGAACAGCTTCAGAAAGCCTCTTTATCAACGGATTAAAAAGCTTCACCGGCGGCAGAACGAGTCGATCCTCAACCCCGACTTGAAGCAAGAATATGCTTTCCCCGTATTGGCTGGATCACATATCGACATGCGCAACCCCGTTTTGGAGTTGGTCAAGTTCCTATGCGGGATTTTCAGTTTATCGAAGCAGAGAACCATCGAGGTCCGCATGCTTAGAAAGGATTTGTTGGCCGAGTTGGATGTGAAAGAATTCAGTCCCGAGTCGATTTTTCACGACCCTAGTGCATCCTTGACCGTGGGCTCTTTTATCTGCGACTACTGCAGCCACATGCGAGACATCGACTTTTGCAGGGACGACCCCAAAGACATCAAGGCGTGCCCAGTGTGCCACAAGGCATACAACGTTGCAGTCATGGAGGAGGCCGTCATTGCACAGTTTTTTCAGGTGGTTTCCAAGTACATGGCCCAGGACTACGTTTGCTCCAGATGTCACCGGATCAAGGCCGACAACATGAGTGAATTCTGCAAATGCTCGGGCACTTGGACGGAGACGGTGCACTATGAGGACATTCAGAAGAAGATGGGTATTTTCAGAAATGTGGCCTCTGCCATGGGTATGGCCATGCTCTTAAATGTCCTCGATGAATATGTATGAAGAAGCCTCCCGGCTAAAATGAGATCTAGAATTGTTATAGAGCGGTAATTGAAATAGACCTACAAGGTTATTACCATGTTCTGGTGCGCACGATTTCCTGACACTATTTTCTGAAACTATTTTCTGATATACCTATGAATTACCTACACACAGCATCCTCCAATGATCCGATGCACACCTATTTTCGGATACTAGCTGATGAAATGTATAATTGATTGCTTTCATCACACGTGACATCTTTGGCTAAAAAGCGGAATTTTGAGAGACTCGAAACTCGTTAAGGACCCTGCTTTCTGCAAGATGATGCACCAGCCGCGAACAAATACTTTCCTGATGCATATCATCAAGAGCATTGAACCATGTGCCACGTCAGGTACAGAGAACAAGAGCTACAACTCCTTGGGTCATATGTAACCGGCGATAGCACGACCCTGGCTCCCAATGTTATCGTGCTGGGTTACAGGTCCTATGGGAAAACCCACACTGTGCTCAAACACCTACAGCTGATTGGCATCCGTCACACCATCATCAATTGTGACGAGTTCATTACCCACAAACTCTTGTTGCAAAGCTGCTTGCATGGTATACGAAGTGACAGTGGCATCGACTTGTCAACATACAACCAGAAATTCATGTACAAGGGTCTTGAGGCCGCCCGCATCTCGCTGTTGTGTGAGACCTTTGCCCATTTCTTGATGGCACTCGAGCAATTTGTCGAGGACACCGGATACGACCAGCCGCATGTACTTGTGCTTGACCGCTTTGATCAGTGCATTGACTCGACGGAAGAACTCTTTCGGTCGTTTCTTAAGTTCAGGGAGTACTCGTCTATACGGAACATATCGGTGATATACGTTGTGTCTCATAGCGATCCCATGACAATAGCCACCATGTCTGTTCCTCACGTCTACTTTTCGCCTTATACCCCGGAGCAAGCTACCCAAATTTTGATCGAGAGTCCTGTCGCCGAAGTCCTCGACGACACGGTTAGCATACCTATGTGGGCAAAATTCGTCAAACTCATGGTCGACCTCTTTTTCGGCTACACAGGCTCCGACATTTTGCAGTTAAAAGACAAATGCCATAGAGTATGGCCCTTGTTCTTGCGCGAGATTCGCCTGAACAGTTACCAATCGGGCGACTTTTTGAAGATCTACCGAAACTTGAAAGACGACATTTTAAGAGATGATCTCTTGACCAGCAGCACAGTTTTTAGCAATGACCCCGGTGCCACTTTGACGGAGAAACACGTCTCATTCTTCAGTGATTTGACCTATCACTCAAAATTTATATTGATTGCCGCGTATCTCGCATCACATGGCGACCAGAGAATGGACCCACAGCTTTTTTCTAAAGTAAAAGCGTTCAAAAAGAAACCTAAATACACAGGTGACTCCATCAGCAAACACGACATAGACTCTCGACTCTTGTCCGCAAACTACTTCGATTTGGAGAGATTGAAGGCCATTCTCTCGGTTATATACAGGAACGAGGCTGCAACGTTAAAAAGAGACAACAAAGAGTATTTCGATCTCTACCATGAGTCTTCCGAAAGAGAACTCGCCAAAAAAGAAACGGAATTCAACACTTTCACCTTGAACAAGAACGTCGACCTCAATTGCCAGATTTCCACGCTAGTCTCTCTAGACTTGTTAAATCTGACATATGCCAGAGATACTTTGAGCAACAGAACCCGCTGGAAGTGTAACGTTGGCTGGGACATAATCGAAGGCATGTGCCGGGAAATCCACTTCCCTATTCAGAACTATGCCGTGGATAAATAATCAAGCATCGAACTGTACCTTTTGCACTGGAACAAAATGGCCCGAGCCCTGTCGGCGCACCTCAACATTATTTTCAAAGTAGTTATCAACCCAGTACTTCATCTCGTACGATGAAAAAGGCCCGTTGATGTCAGTATCGCCGAGCCAACGAAACTCCCATATGGCTTCACCGTAGCCGGGACTAGTTTCCGGAGAATCTAAGGTATCAGCCTTCCTTTTCTGGCCCTTAGAATCAAATTCCTGACCCGCCTCCCGTTTATAAAGCCGCATTAGTTCTTCTCTGCTCATATCATAGGCATCACGAACACCCTTCAGGCTAATAAGCTGCTCGCAGCACTCCGTGAGTTCGAAAACCGTTTTTTTTCTTGTATCATCTACCTCGTTCGATGTGCCTCTTTTTCTCTTCTTCGGAGGACGTAGTCTCGCAAGAGCCTCTAAAACAGTCTCCGCGGGCTCCAAGATCTCTATAATCGATTGCAAAAGATCCGTGAGGGCCCTCACGTGACGCGGTTTTGCTGCAGCCTGTTGTTGAGTCACTTGAGCTTTTCTGGCCTTTGCAATATCCACTGATTTCACACCGCCCATCCAAGCATCTTCTGCGGTCTCGTCATCGCTGTTGGCTTCTCGCGTATAATTCATGTCTTTATCAAAAGTGCCATGCTCTGCCTCGTCTTGCAAATTGAAAGCCTCCAATTGAACCTCGGGTAAGCTTTTAATGACACCACGTGAGCCAGGGTCTTCAATGTTGGCATAATAATTTTGTAGCTGTTCGACCTCCGACGCTCCGTAAACCTTGGCCTCACTCTCGGTGGTGCCTTCTAGGCCTTGTTCCTGCACAAACAGCTCCATATCTAGGAGGCGAGGGTTTTTTTCTTGTGGCTTGTCGCTTTCAGGGTCCGATGCAAACATGTCATCATCTTCGCCGTTCGAGTTGTTGCTTTCGCCATTCTTGCGGTTTGGATGTTGCTGGGTAGCGCTATTGTCTGAGTCAGCGGACTCGTCCTCAGAATCTGACTGATACCCGAGCTCGAGGGACTTTTTCACGGCAGACTCCTTCTTGTTCCCAGCTAGGTCTTCTTTATACGGGTCTAGCTCGTTCATGTGTCGCAGTAACGGCTGGTGCTAGAGACGAGATTGAATGTGGGGTCTTCGATGCGCGCAGGCGCGTCGTGGTTCATATCCATTTTCACCTCCATGGGAGACATCACGCTCGACGATGTTCTAGATCTAGAACAGGAATACTACGCTACTGGGTTCAAGGAGGGTCACGATCACTCTTCCAAAGAACAGTATCTTGAGGGGAAGATATATGGGCTTCAGACAGGCTTCCAGAGGTTCTTGGTGGTGGGCTACATCAAAGGGCTCATTGCAGAGTGGCGCCACAGTGACAACAAAGCTGTCCAATTACACTTGGACCTGCTAGAAAAGACTCTCGGTGAAATCCTGACTAGCAATGATGATTCTGCAGTTGAGAAGTATGAGAAGGCTATTATAATTGCTCGCAACAAGGTCCGCCTCATTGCAACACTAACTAAAACTAGCTCCAAAATCAAAGATCTAGATGCTTTGATCAAGGAGATAGGCGGATCTCTCCAGGTGTCCGAGAGTTTGGATGATATGTGGTGATTTTCACGATCTAGCCTGTATGACTATATCGCTGAATAGTCTTTTGGTAGCCTCCAGTAAACCAAATGATATGGGCAAGCACTAGAGTAAAACACTTGTGTAGACCCCAGTTGTCGTTGCAATTCAAAAAGTGAAGTCGAATGGTAGAGGCTTATCTGGTGCTTCCAAATGATAGCCTAGGATTCCCCCGAGAGGGCAGTCGTTCACACCAACAATTAGGGATTCATCCCGGCCATTTCCAGTCGGTCCAAGATTCAACCCAATGCATTTTCCAATGAAGTCGATGGACTGCACCCTGGGTACAATCTCGGACAGCTTCTTCAAGTCCCTGGTGGAAACGATCCCCACATGGTCCAAGCTTTCCGCCCAAACGATGTGTTCTCCATAATGGCCGAACTTACAGTTTCGAACAGGTCCGCCCAAGACACCACCGTCAATATCAAAGGCGTAGGAGCCAAGCGCACTGTTCCATACGAATGTGCTCTCGTCTGTTTTCCTTCGATCCCACAACCTCACTGTTCCATCTTGATTTCCAGAAACCAAGAGATTTTCGTCAGTAGGTGACCAATCACAGCTAAATCCGTAATCCTTATGTCCCCTAAATCGTGCGGATGTAGTGAAATGATCCTTCTTGAGACACCGTCGGTCAAGAATGAAATTATCGGTTGAGTCTGCGGCAATGAAGTATTCGTTGGGATTGTGAGGGTTGACGCTGAGGCAGTTTATAGCAAAAGGGAGGTTCATCGACCTCCTAAGGAAGGACTTCCTAATGTCAAGTTGTCGTAGCTTGAAATCGTTCGAGGCCACCAAGATTGTGTCGTTCCTCTCAATGGTAATGTGATTTGTGATCCCATCCGTGGATTTTGAAATCTGGAGCTCGCCAAGAAATGAAGGACGGAGGGCATCTTCCAAGGAATGCATGATCAAGCCACCTTCGAAGGTTCCTGTTGCTAGCAATTTGTCTGAGCAAGCTAGCGAAGATACCCTACTGTTTGCGCCTCGCTGTAACTGGCTGGAATCTAGAATGCAGTCGAGTTTCTTGGTATTGGTGGGCGTCTTTTCATCAGGCATCATTCTTATAATTTTGAAAAATGTATGGTAGTCAGCCAGCTCAGCATCGATCATGCTTGGCACTACCGACTGCAAGTTATGGTCGAGGCTGTATGCGGATGGATAGAATATTCCATTGGCCTGGTTCTCGCCGCATACGACTAGAGATCGGAGCTGGAAGTGAGTAATGTGATTTTTTAGCCGGCCATAGAAATTTTTTCTGCTGAAGAATTCTGTTTTGACTTCGTAAGACAAGATACTCAAATCCTTATGGTTAGTAAAAGCGAAACAGGTGACACGATGGCGCAACATACGTTCAGAGCTTCAGCCCGAGAATTGGGCACATTAGTGAACCAGGACCCGCTGCCGATTCTTTGTCTTTCTTGGTAGAACTTGCGGCGGATACTGGGGCCCCAGGGCACACCCTGGACATTGGCGGGGACGTCTGGCGTGGGGTTGCAAAAGGTCAAAGTAGACTCCCGCTCCTTGATATAGTTTAAAATGTTCAAGATGTCTGTGTTGGTTAAGCTTGACTTTTCGTCATAAAGAAGATTGTGGAGGAACGACAATGACTCGGACAGCTTTAGTTCGTAGGCATGAGGTAAATCGAGGTGGCCGCCCGACTCCTGTAGAATCCCAGAATAGTCTGGATGGTCCGGCCACATGGATTCCTCCGCCAAGTGCTCCCGAGATAGCTGGACCGCCATTTCGAACGTGAAGGGTTAAACCCGGGGATAGGCTCTGAGGTGATGAGATGGGGTACCGAGATAGCAGGTTGGCTACTCAAAAGAAGCTTATGGTACTGGAGATGAAACCTGGACCAGACTCTGATAGGCGCAGCAGAAGTTGTTCCGGAGTTATAGAGTTTGCGCTGGCTATGAGATGAAACTTGGGCTTTGGTTTCGCAGCTGTGGTGCATCACGAGCAGAGGTTAGCGAGGCCTACAGATAAGCGCTGCTTGGCATGCCCCAAGCCCGAAAAACAAGCCTGGCCAGAAAAGTGACTCGTAATGTTGCGAATGGAAGAGCATCATGACTCCGTTACGTACTATACAGATGCCTGCAGTGTCCAATTTGCGGGGTTCCTAACGATCCAACCAGGTAGGTATTCTCACTGAGTCAAGTTTCCGTCTGTCTGAGTTCGGTCTTTCAGCGGTGACGCGCATTGCATGGGTCGGGCGCATTCAAGTGTCGGTTCTTAGAATGTCGCCGTTATTCAAATGTAGGCCCGTCCCGAGTTCAGTGGTTGCAAGAGATTCACCCATGCTTTAAAGAAATCCCTTCTTCTCTAACGAGGCCATGTTGGCAGCCCAGGTGGTGTCTATATTGTGCTGGTCACGTGCAACGCCCGAGGGCATTGCCTTCTCTCCCCCAGTAATAAAGTACGCCCCGCTATCCGACAGAGACAATGTCTGGTCGAGGGCTGCTTTGAGAGAGGCTAACGCACCCTTCTCGCAAGAGACTCCGGCGATGGTCCCGGCCAAATTCTTAAAGAGCTTCGCGATTGGTCCAAGGTACGGCACGCTAGTCCAATAGTTGTACAACTCTGTATCCGTGATGATGCCCGGATGAACTGAGAACGCAAGAATTTCAGGATACTTCTCAGCAAGCTTGGAGGTGATTTCGATCGATGCTCTTTTAGCATTGGCGTACCGCATCCACGAGTAGAAAACATTGGGCTTTCGGTTGATGGTATCACTAGGGTCGTAGTACTGAGTGCAGAGAGTGTGACCCAAAGACGTCAAATTGATTACTCTGGGCATTCCATCGGCCCCTGAATTGGTCAAGGTGGGGAGCAATTTCATCGTGAATAAAAATGGTGCTACCAAGTTGACTTGGTACTGTATCTCGTAGCCGTCGGCGGTCATTTCGTGAGGGACCGCCATGACTCCTGCATTGTTGATCAAGATGTTCAACTTGTTCTCCTGAGCCTGAAACGCCTCGGCGCATTTCACTACAGACTTTAAATCACAACAGTCAAAATGGAGCGACCTTAGGTTACCCAAAGGGCGCAGAGCTTTTTGCTCCTCGGAGTACAGCTGGACGCGAGATTTGGCCTCTGCTTGAATTTCAAGGATGGCTTTGTCGACCTTGGCCTGGTTCCTTCCTGCAAGGTAAACACGGTATCCATGGAGATAGAGGTGGAGCACAGTGTACCAGCCGATTCCGGAATTTCCCCCGGTCACAATTGCGGTCCGCGTATCCACTGCGGGATCAAAGTAGGTTGCCTGAGAGGGGTCGTAGAATTGAGACATGGCCAAGCTACAAGATATTGCGCTGAGCTACTATGTGATGTGCTACTGTAGAGATTAATCACATGTCATTGACCGCGCGCTCATGACCCTACAAATGATTGAGCCGCGGGCACGTGCGCACCACTCATGTGATAAGTCATTATCGAGGCTGCGCACAATGCATGCAGCCAGGCCAGTGCTAAGTGTTGGAACGTGAGAATGAGTGCCCTGTGGGCACTGCATGTTCACCCGACTGTATGCAGATGAAACAAGGGTTGAAGTGGTTGACAACTTAAGCCTGTGTGCACATTATGCACAAGAGCTTAGTTGTCAGGGATTAAACAATGCCTCTCCCTCTACCTCCTGATTGAGCGCTTGTAATGACGGCGGCTAGTGAACACCCCTTCGCATTATTTAAGGAAGGGACTGCCGCCCCAAAGGTAGGGGACAATCAATCAGAGGAAATAACCCTAGTATATTTAAATAAAAGAAACGAAAGGATGACTACTGAAGTTCCAGAATTAAAGAAGTTGTTAGAAGACAACGTAACCACTGTACCAGACTATGGGAGAGTACATCACAACTCCCAACACTAAGCGTTGTCATATGCAGTTTCGTCAACGCACTCTGCAACTCTTGAGCATGTTCACTTATCTCAGTAATCTTCTTATTGCCTTTACGTATCTATTTATACTAGGAATCCACTGATGTCATTTCTTGTATTGATACGTTCTGTCCGGGGTGAGGCCACCTGACTTTATAGTTTCTACTGAGAGCTATGCCTCAGACGACTGAGACTCGTTCCTTCTTCATTCCCAGCTACTTGACCACTGAGTACTGTATTATTGTTTCATTTGTCCCCACCGCCCATTTGAAAAGAGTTCCTGCTATAAATAGGCCAGTGATTCCACTCCTTCATTGCTGTCCTGCAACCGAGCGTCTCGACATTCGGAGGCTGTTCAACACGTGGCATTGAAAAGTCTCTTGGATTTATTTATTTTGCATTAAATATTTTTTTGCATTGTTTTTTTCCTTCAAAGGTCTCTGCACTGAAAAGTCTTTATACTGAAATATTCTTTGCACATTGTATAGCTCCTGAATAACCAATTTAGGAGTTGTTCGGGTCGAAACTGGCACAGTAGCTTGACAAAATGTTCAGTCAACAAGAGGAGTGTCTATAGGCCCCGCAGAAGTGCTCGATCGTTGTAAGCCCAGTGTACTCCTAAAATTCAAGAGCTGAGGTTAAATCATGCAAAATATCCTTTGTTTCTCTAGGATTGGCGATCCACACTGTACACGCGCTCAACCGCGCCTTATAGTCGTTTGCTCCTACTGAGGCAAACTGGTCGCCGATATGAAGACTGGAGCTCTTGGGAATTTTTGTCCGATGTCCATGCTCTTGTTCATATAAGTAATGCTGTAAAGCTTCCACACCCAAGGACTTATCTCCTATGTCTACCCAGACATCAGCACCGCCATTAAAAGCGCATACGCGGATGTCAGATTCGGCTGCAGACATGGCATGTACGAATGCTGGGTGACAGTCCGAGTTCATTTCGAGTGAAAAGCTCTTGCGTTCATGGGAGTTAGCCAAAAACTCGCTGAGCTCTTTCAGCACTGACAAAACCATTTCCTCCAAAGTCTCCCGCTGGATCTTGTAGCCATTTACCGGAATGATGCCTAATGACCGTTCTTTGCGTATGATCCTGGTCTTGTTTTCGTCATCCAAACGCATCCGCCTCTGTAAGTGTAGAATATGGTCGTGAGCAATGTCCATTACCTGGGTTACCCGTGGCTGGCTCCATTGCTTCATTAAAGGCAAGTACCAGTCTTGTCCATCGATGAATTTCAAATGCCCCGAAGCGCTATCGAAGCGAAATAAGTAGTTGGACTCTCCGCCCATCACCAAGAAATTATCCTTCTGCGTCTTTGAGATCTTGCTTGTGGTCTGGAGGGTTGCAATGAGCCCCTTCAAGCGACCTTCGTACGACTCGGCCCCTTGTTGGCCCGGGTATCCGGCAGCAGTCACCACGGCCACATACACATTGTGACCGAGCAACTTGACCAAGTAGTCCACCAAAGGTGAGTTCGCTTCAAGGGATTTGCCATCCTCGTACAACGTCACATCTCCGTCGAACGTGATCAAGCGAAGTTTGGTTTCAGGCTCTGCCCGGCTCGTGAGTGCCAACACTTGCGCGGTGTTCAAGATGATTCGGATGTCATTGAAGGACGGACTCACCAATGTTCTTCGCGAGATCAGTCTCTTGTCGTCCTCAATTAAAAATGCTTCCTTCAACGGAAGCCGCGTGAAGAATCGCCCCACACTAGGCACCAATTGACGGAGACGAGTACTAGCCACTCCCAGTGATGCCAAGTGCCGGATGTCCAAGTCAATGGTATTATCGATCAATTTCTCCACGTCATCAAAAACCTCAAGATACCGGGTCTGGAGCGTTTTCTCCACGCGCTTTTCATATGTTTCAATAAGCGCTTCATTGGGGGAATCGTCCACCGTCAAGTACGACTCGTATGCGTCAATGTTGCCGTGGAGCACAAACGGAACCGCCAAAAGACCTTTGATCCACTCAATTAGTTCGTCTCTTTTGTGGCTTTTGAGTGCATATTCCACTCTATATCTGGAGGTCATTTACACGGTATGGTGGTTGGGCCGAAAGGCTTCACATTCATCCGCGCTTGAGACAAGCTGCTTGTGTGCAGGCTGTCTGTTTGTAGAAGTTGATAATCTCGCATTCATGACGTAACTACATGAAGTCTATTCCGCGTTGCAACTATGGTGAGTAGTTAGATGCATTGAGGACCACGCAAAACCCCTTGAAGGATACATGTATCAAAAAGTTTCCAATTAATTATCTTCTCTATTAATACATGTTATAGTCATACAAGGGGGCACTTACAAGTCCTGCTCTTCTCTTCTCTTGTCACGCTCCTCGGAGATGGACAATTTGATACCCTTACCCTTTGGCAAGGAAATGTATGGCTTACCTTGCTCGGTGCCAATGACAAACACGTTGCTTTGTCTGGTGACGAATGTGTTGTCCAAAGCATCTTTAATGTGGACCAAGTCGAAGCCTCCCTCGTGCTTTTCTCTGTGCACAATAACTCCAGCACGTCCCATGTTCTTACCACCTGTCACCATGACCAACTTTCCGGTGTCGAACTTGATGAAGTCAGTGATCTTGCCAGTGGCCAAGTCGATCTTGACAGTATCGTTTGCTCTGATCAATGGGTCAGGGAACCGGATGGTTCTACCATCATGAGTGACAGCATATGGGATGCCCTTCTTGCCCAAAGCAACCTTCTTGACCTTGCCCAACTTGTAGCTGGCCTCCTCAGATGTGATTCTGTGCACGGTAAATCTACCCTTAACGTCGTACACCAATCTAAAGTTCTCGTTGGTGGCCTCCAAGGTGATCACGTCCATGAAACCGGCGGGGTATGTAGAGTCAGTTCTGACCTTGCCGTCAACCTTGACGTGCTCTTGCATCAAAATAGCCTTAACCTCCCTACCGTTCAAGGCGTATTTCAATCTGTTTCTCAAGAAAACAATCAATGGCAAGCACTCTCTCAACTTGTGAGGACCAGCGGATGGCCTTGGAGCGTATGTTCCGGACAATTTGTCCAACATCCAGTGGGATGGAGCTGCCAATCTCTTGAGATGCTTCTTCCTGAGGGGTTAGTATAAAGCAAAGAGCTACGAAGTCGACTCTAATTGAGCAGATGCACTTTAAACGGCTTGACATATTTAGATGCACACAATTTCTAATATTTTTGCCTTCGTCAAATGACACGCGGAAGAATGATCGTGACAGCAATTGGCCACGACCTTCCTTGACGCGGTTCATTTTGAGGTCGATATATTCGTGAATTGGAGATCTAACATCAATCTTTCAACCTGCATCACACCCAATTATCAAGACAAGGCTCCCATCCGGGCCAATCCGAAGATGTGGCTGGAGACTGGCTGACAACCCCGGAGGGAATGCAGTATTATCAGTAAAATCAATTCGTGACGAAATGATCACTATCAGTTGCCTTTGATGAGTCTGTCTTCTTCTCAGAAAGCAGTCTAGACATACGGGCCTCTTGCCATTTTGATAATCAGTGGAGTTGAGAAAAGGAAGTGAAAAATTTTTCTGAGCTTAAATATAGTGCGCCGCGCGAATGTCCTGCATGTATGGTCACGTGAGCGTGCTCTAGGGCTTTTATTGCGATGTTAGATTTATGAGGACATACATCTTGGCTACTCTAGTGTTATCATAGTGCCTGCACTAAGATGGCCCGTAATTTTACCTATCTCTTCGATTTGTGAAATTTTCGCTTGCGAAAGAGAAGCCACGCTCTAGATGTCACAGTCGACAGGAGATTTAGTAACAGGAGATGCTTCAACATTTCGATACAATAATCCGGATTCTTGAAAAGATTCAGTGCGCCTAAAAGACTGTACCCTTAGGATCCTCATAGTTATTTGTGTTGAGAGCAGAACCGCCCTTTCCACTAGGCATATTGGTCTCCATATCATTCAGAGTGCGGGGATTGGCATTTTCAAGGGCTAGCCTTTCCACGCGGGACTTGGTGGTCACCCTCTCAACTTCGGCACCTGTCATCACTTTAATCCAGTCTATTTTCAAGTTAAAAGGACCGTATTGCTTGTCCAAGAGGCCAACTCCAACGGTCTTCACCTCGGACTTGTTAAGCTCACTTCCGTCCTGAATCACGCCCCAATTGGTCATGACGAAATCATTCAAGGGAATTACCACGGTCTCCCATTCACCGGGATGATGCAAAAACAATCTGTGCTGAAACAAGTCGGTGACAAGAGGTGTATTGGCCTGAATATTGACCAAGTACTTGCGGCGATCACCCTTCACCCTGAGCACTAACAGGCTGTACTCGGACCAGTCCCAGTAAGAGTCGCCAGAAAACCACGACTCCTTCTGGTCCTTTGTCCTGAACATTGCATATCCGGATCGGGTGATCTCTGGATTATCTTTGGGGAGGTCCAAGTTCAAGTTGCCATAAAAGTGGCCTGCCTTGGAATCGGGGTCAATTGTGAAGTTTGCCTCCGAGAAACCGCCCATTTCCTTGTCACTGCGGACCATTATTCTAGACAAAGATTCTTCGGGATGTTTCTGAAAATTCACCACGGTCAGGAGTGCCGTGCTTGGCTGTGCTGCTTTTGAGAAAATCCGACTCAAGGGAGAGCTTAATCCAAGCGTTCTTAACGACATTATGCTTTGAAAGAAAATAGGGATGATGTAGAGGGGGGTGTTGGTGCGCAACGTGACGGAAGCTTGTGAGTAGTGCGCTCACTTATCGTGAGTGCAAGTCCGATATAGTCCCCAAGCCACAGAGAGCAAAAAAAGACTTCCGATACACTAGTATCGAGAAGAGTTCGCGCGGTATCGGAGTTTGCTGGATATGTGACCTCAAAGCCAAAGAGAATTTGACCTCGCCTGTGGCAGCTTAGGTGAGCCAATTCTTAGGAGCAAGATGATAAATGTGAGCTTGGCAGGTGTTGCTTGCTGAAGAAAACTTGGAAAGCTTGACCAAAGTTCTGAATTGCTACTGCACCAAGTAGCAAAGGATCAATGAAAAAAAGCGGCACAAAACCGAGCTTCGAGGGCGGCGGCCACTGTATTTATAATGCACAGGCTGAGACATTCTCGATGTCCCGATCTCACGCAAGAAATGCGGGCTGCGCGAGTAGCGAGACCCCTCAACAGATTAGAGAGATACGCATGCAGCGTGGGAAAAAGTGGTGGTTATCGGGTGCAGCATACAGGCACGATAGTAGTGGAGTGTGCCCAGGGCTGCACCACAGTGGCATGTATGCAGTGACGCCCCACAATGAAAGCTAAGATTTAGTCTTGCCCTTTCGGCGTAATCCCAGAGCCTCCTGCAAGCAGAACTCCGCGAGTGCCACTATATGAGGGGAGTACGGGCAAAATTTGGGGCAACTTTAACCCTCTCTTGCAAGTAGCTTTCACTCTCCCACTAATTTCACCTAGACTCCAGGGCAACGTTTCGGCACGTTTGCTTGAACTTTTCATCGTAAAAGTTTTAATCATCAATCATTTCTGCATCTACGAGTCAGATTTTATGTGCATAATTCTTATGGCTCCATCATTTCAAGAAATCCGGAAATTTCAATTCCGCAAGCTTCCCCACATTTCAAGTGCAGCGGATCAAGCATAATATCAGGATCGCATGATGAGAGCTCTGGCCATAAAAAGGCCTTTCTATATAAGGGGCCAAGAAAAGGCACTACTCTCAAACGCATAGCAATACAGATGAGGTCGTCATCTTTAAATGCGCTCACGAATAGCTAGCTTGTTCATATCAAACTTTCCTTTCGTTGTGAGACCGAAGTCCCTGTCTTAGGTGAAAGCTTACTTGATAGGCCAGTATCCGGGAAATAAGAAATGCATTTTTTCCAACAACTCCTTTTTGACACCATGAGTGCTGGTGCTCACGGAGTATTTCATGGAGCCATCCAAATCAGAGCCAAGGCCCAGCGAGCCCTCGGCCATTTCCCTCGAAACCACCTCCACCAATTTGGCTGCTACCTTGGAGGCATTTGCCAGGTTGGCCTTCAAGTTCCCCACAATGGTTTCCACGGTGACAGGCTCCTCCGACTCGTTCCATGAATCGTAATCCGTGGACATACAGATCATTTGGTACGATATTTCTGCTTCACGAGCCAACTTAGCCTCTGGTAAAACTGACATGTTAATCACAGACCCTCCCCATGACCTATAAAGTTTGGATTCTGCCCGCGTGCTGAACTGAGGACCCTCCATACAAATAATAGTCAAGTCTTCGCCTTTGTTTGTGAGTTGTTTAGTGTGCAACGTTGGCTGTTTATTGTGGTCAGCACCATCCAAAAACCCAGAGGAGGGGATTGTTTCGGCAATGAGTTTGTTGAGCTTCAAGTCAAATGGCTCGCCAAAAGTAGCGTGTGCAACGAAGCCCTGCTCGAAGAATGTCGAGGGCCTGATCCCTTTGGTACGATCAATGATCTGTGTGGGGAGCACAAAGTCACGAGGCTTGATTTCTGGCTGCAATGACCCCACGGCAGAAAACGAGATGATGGCTTTGACTCCGAGCTTCTTCAATGCAGCGATGTTGGCTCTCAGTGGCACATCCGACGGTAAAAGATCATGGTGGACACCATGCCTGGCCAAGAAGGCAATTGCATGGCCCTCCTTTGTGACCGAAACGGTAATTGGGCTTGAGGGAAACCCCCAGGGCGTGGACACGGTGAGTTTGGCCACAGGCTTGAGGCTGGGCAAGTCGTAGAGGCCAGTGCCGCCAATGACAGCAAGCAGAATTGGCTTATCGTAGGAGTGGGGTAAGTTCTGTGAGACGAGATCTTCTCTGTGTAAGGACATTTTGGAAACAATCTTGAAGCAGTGGGCGTGTCGTGTGTTGAAGAAGCGCTTCGTGGTACAAGTCAACATCAACGCCAAATTTCCCTCCTGTATACAGCCGCGCCTCCAGCGTATTTTCGCAGTGCACGTTTCTGAGTCCACACTTTAATCAACCTCAGCCACAAGTTCGCGTGAGCGCTCTTGCTTTTCTCACGTTTCGCGAAGCTAAATTTGGTCCATTAGACAAGTTGACTAATTAATTAATTGACTGATTGACTAACTGACTACTTGACAAATTGGCTAGCTGAATGATTGGACTAATTGACCGGCTGAATGATTGATGGTGCTACTCATTTAAATCACATCACTGATTAAATTTCGCCAAGTTCACTAATGCTACTTGGCTACGTCATCTGCCCACCTCCTCCGAGCACACATGGAGTGACGAATCCGTTTGAAGTCTGGTAAAGTTTTCATGTAAGCATTAAATACGAGATCAACCAGTTATTCGGCACTCATATGGACTTCTCGAAATTTAAGCACTTTGGTTTTCGCCTTTCTGTTGTTACTCTTATCTGCGGAATGGCTCCAATTTTCTCCAAAACCTTAAAAGTGCGGGGAGTTGAGACTCAACATTATGGAACAAATTTATCAGCCAGCGTTACGGGCCGATAGTATTCATCAATAGACAAGCGGAAAACAAAAAAGTAGGCGAGATGTGATGGCCATGCAATTCTGACACTAGTAGTGCTCACGGGTGTTGCAGCCCAGCCTCGCACGTGACGCATGGATCCCGGAAAAAGAAAATCGTGCACGCTCCGCCGCCTAGCTTGATAATCCTGCTTGCCACTCCTTAACACTACTCCCACTAATATGATTCCAGCGCTCCGCCCTTGTGTGAAAAACTTTTACATGGTGCCCCGTGTGGCTTCGCTAGCGGCTTTTCGTACATCTGTCAGATTCCTGTCTAAGAAATCTGGCGATCCTCACCCTTTGACATCCACCGACTTGGAAGGTACCAAGGAGCAACGCATAACACCCCTTGAAAGCGAAAAAGAGCCGGAAACAACACAGGTTTCCCCTACAAAGTACATGTCCTTCGACCAGCTCCCAAAACCCTCCAAGGAGTTGCAAGATATTTCCTTGGAGCAGTTCAATGCTTCATTGAGAATGGAAGAGTTTGAGAAGGCGCCGCTGCAGGCGAATGAAGAATTAATGAGTGACTATAGACACAGTTTTAAACTATCTTCCAAGCACCTTGTTCCCAAAAACCAGAAACTGCTCGACAAGCTCAAAGTTAGCGGCAGCTACACACCTAATCTCACCCTACTCGGTATTTACCAGGACACAGACACCATGGTCAGTGGTCTAGAGGACCATCCGCTAAAGGAATCAATAACAGGCATGTGTGTTCTCAACCCCTTGCTCCATGAAATCAAGAACAAATCGCTTTGGGAGATGTTTCCTGAAGATAAGGCCTTCGGTTCTCCGCCTTTTGGTGACAAGTTTCACTTCAACTCCTTCAAAGAATGGGAGGCCTCCAAGAAAGACAAACTCAAGGAGTTCGAGTCGAAGAAGTTGGCGGAGGAAAAGGAGTTTCAGAAGTTTTGCAAGAGCTTAAAAAAGTCCAAGTCGTTTGTTAGAAAAACTCCCACAACCTCAAGGCCAAAGGCTATCCAAGAGGTATCTGGCAAGCCCGAGGTGGTTGAAACCAGCGGGAGGAAGAAGCTTGATCGCTCATTGATCAAGCAGTACCGCAAGTTCAGGAAAGAGCAACTTCTGAAAGGACTTCTGAACAACAAAGAGAACAAGTAATCGAATGGCCTCGCAGACAACAGGTTGAATGCTTGTGGGCTTCTACAGGGGAACATGTAAGTACTTACGGGTTGTTCGCAGGTACGCACAACAGAGAGAATTTGCAGACATGAATTAACCACTCGGGATATTGAGGATCGAGTTTGGCAGGTCGAAAGAGTCCAATTGAACATGTTGCCGGCTGTAATAGAGCGATATATGTATATAGATCAAGGGAGCTCGCGGAACTCTTTGCAAAGAAGTTCATCGGTTACTCGATGATTCTCAACTCCACCTCTCCGTATCCGAATTTGTGCTTGTTGTGTTCATACAAGCGCTTCAACTCCTCCAGGTATAGTCCATGGTAGTGATCAAGTAAGTCTTGAGGAATTTGCTTCCTTGTCGTTGCCGCCTGCGGTTTTTTAGCCAAACTCAACAAGTTTGTTAGCGAGGACAGCCTTTTCTCCCTCTTGACGGGAACTTCTACAGCATCCACTAGAAGATTTGCCGGCACATGAATGGGCTTGCCAGTAACAATATTGATGGGAGTTCTGAAGGGTAAAAACCCGAAGTCATAGATAAAGACCCCTCGGGCGCTGAAGAAAGGGAGAGTGAAGTGGAAGTTCTTTTTCATCCACTGCTGAAACGAGTGTCCCCAGGACCCAGGAGATGGGGTAGTGAGATTGTAGATGTCGGCCTCGCCAAAAGCGAAAACTGGCACTAGCAGCACATTGCCTAGCTCAATGGCTAGTTTGACAAAACCTTTGCGCTTGTTCAAAACTAAGCGGATCTGCTTTTTATCAGCATGTGCGACGTTAACATTGGCATCCGGGTTGCCTTTATCATAGCCTATCCCCACTCGATGGTCGCTGCCAACGACATCGTTGAGAAGAGATTCTTGAGCCCCGCCAACCACAATGCATACGGAGTTATCACCGTTGCTGATTAAGGACTTGATATTTTTGGCGCTGGCACTGGTCAAGCCCAAACTGAGAAGGTAATCTCTGAAGAATGGAAGAGAGAATTGCTCGCTTAGAGTGAGGGGAAAAATAAACCCAAGGCCGGGAAAAAGTCGCTTGTCTTTGTCAGTTTTGTGGAAGAGGGCCTTTAAGAATTTGAAGGGCGGCTCAAAAGGTTCGTTTCGCAAGATGTTGGTGCCAAAGAGACCCATGACCCCCATGGAAATCACTCCGTGTGGATGATAGCCGAAAATGTAGCGAGGTCCAGAAGAGACTTTTCTATACCTGGACCTTTTTTTGTTGTTTTCCCCGTCGCTTAAATGGGCCGGATCCACGTCGTTGAGTCTTTTCCGGAGTCCGAAGAACCGGAAAAGTGAGTCTATGCGAGCGCGAGAGACCTCGGACACCAAGTCCTCCTCGTCGTCCGAGGCGGAGCAGTCGTCGTACTTTTGCCAAGTATATGTGGGTTGCAAATGGCAAGTCTTGTGCACTCGAATGGGGAAGTAATCCACAAACCACTCCCAGAGAATGAGGTTTCTCATCCAGTCTTTGATGCGGTACACAGACTTCCCGTTGGTGGGGGTGTGCAAGTCGAACCCGTAGAACCAGATGAAGTACGGGACGATAATGGACACCCAGGCAATAGACCCTAGGTAAAGAACAAAGAGAAACAAGCAGAAGAAGAAGGGAATAGACACCGTGTGCCAGGCCACGCTTAGTGTCTGCAACCTCCGATCAAGAGTAGTATCTAATGGGGCCACATTGAGCAAGCTGGATTTTCTTCGTATGGGCTTTCGTGTTTTAGGGGTGTTTTTCTCCCCGAGCATTTCCGAAGACTGTAGCGAAGTGGACGAAGAGGCCAGGCTCACAGTGTAGCTGGAAGCACCATCACTATTGCGCTTGGGTAGGTCGGGCCGCCTCAATCTAGAGGGCAATGACTCGGGGTGGGAACTGAAACCAGTGGACATGATGCGCTTTTGGCAAGGAGCGGGGATCCAGCACGCCAGCAGATGGATGAGTAGGGGCGGGCGATTTGAAAACAAGAAGGCGGCCAAGCAAGGAAGCACAAGAAGCCGACGCGGACGAAAAAAGAGAATCACAAAAGTGGGCCACAAGTTAAAACAAATTCTCCTGGGAGGAGAAGCACCGGGAGGGGAAGAGGGCCTTGCGGAGGATATATGACGATGACCCGCATGCCTGCCGCACCTGTCAAGAGCCCCAGTCAAGATGAACTTTCTATATCCAGTAAGAGTACTGCATGCCGTTCCCCGGTGCAGGTGCTGGAATCGGTTTCCTCAGGATGCAGCGGTGCATGGATTGAACTCGACTAGCGTCAAAAAAGCCCGTCACAATTTTTGTACCTTGGCAACACTTCGGAACTCCATGGCAAAGGTCCGCCAGAGACGTGGGGCGGCACTCTGCGGTATTAAGCCGTGGGCAACTATATTCACGCGCTTAAATTGGCGAGCATGCGTTTGGAGATCCATGTAGGACGGAACCATGCGCTCGGACTTGGCTGGACTTCAACAAGCGACTCTGTGGTGTTTTGACCCACACGACTTCTTGATGGGTTCCAGACAAATTTGACATGAAAATGTTCAATGACAAGCTCCTGCATGGTGCATAAACTAGCCGATGGAATAGATACCTTAGCTGACCAATGCAGCAATCATAGCGCTGAGTGACAATGTTAGCGTATTATCGTTCTTCAGTCCTAAAGGTGTAAGAGAATCAGGCAATAGCGGAAAAGGATTTCAATACTTTAACACACAGCGAAGTAAATGTAAGGGAACAACAGCAATTGAAACCAAGGCACCATGTTACCCATGAGTGCTAAATTGCCTACGATCAGGGATGGATCCGGCAGGAATCCCCAAAAGCACAAGAGCATGTTGGTTGAGATAATTCTTCGGGTCAGCGCACGAGCTGCAAGAACATAGCCACTGCAGTGACAAACACGTAGGGTCCGATAATGGATGCCACAGAGATTGGGCAAGTAAGCAACCCTAACTCCATACCGCACCTTGTGGCCCCTTGATTTTGATGGCAGTTCAATAGCCAAAGCACTTTTGTTTGAAAATTTCAGCGAAAAAATCTATTCAAAGCCGCAAGCGAAGTCAAAGAATTCAACAAAACGAGGAGTTTCAAGAGTATCAACAGTGACCGTGGTAGCAAATCCATAATACAACAGTTTAAGGAGTGATAGTTGTACAACATTGATGGCAGTAAAGCAGAAGAGCAGTGTTAGCAGCGTAGCAGTGTCGGCCTCTGTTGAGCAGCACTACTCACCGTCAGGTAGCTTGAAACAGTGATTTGATTCGCTCTCAGTAAACTCATTGAAATGGACCTTGCCTAAACCACAAATTTCTTCATTTACTTAAAGTAAGCCTTTGATTAGAATTTTCTGGTTGTTCCTACACAATGGATACCGCTCAGACTATGGCCCAGACTGTAATGGCCCAGACTACAACGAGGTCCCTTAGGTCTATGGTTTCACATAGGCCTGACCCACAAACCTTTATCCTTTCTATTTTTCATTACCTCCTTCAACGAAGGAGACGATTGTTTCATCTGCGCCGCTGCACTTTTGGTCGAGAAGAGCCTTGTCTGAACCACATATTGTGGTCCTGCATGCGTGAGGCGCAGCACTGGGAAATTCGCACCCGGCCAAGCGCACATACCATTATTACTGCCTCAAATGTATTGATAGCCGCAGTTGTGGAAGAATTACGCAAATTTCACCAGCGCTACAATGTAGTACGCAAACGAAATAAAGGCACTTGAATGCAATAAGCACCATTCTCAAGTATTTATGACTTGGGCTCCGGATATCGTGGATGAATCTTTATGGCGATGGTATCCAAGAAGAATCTCTGGGTGTGGGACCACATAGCCAGCCCTTCCATCAGTTTGTTACATGTGCGAGGTGGCCCTCACAGGTGATTTCTCTTACATATGCAATTCTCAGCGTGCAGTGGAACCCGCCACACGCAGACAATGCTAAAGGTGCTGGACTCTTCCTGCTTACGTTGGGAACCACCCTTGGGTATCAAGATCCACAAGTTACAAAACTGCAACACCTCTACCGTAACACCTTCATTCATAATAGCACCTGATTCACTACCCATCTTGTAATCCTGGCACTGTGCACCCACGAGTACACGATTCAGGACATTATACTCATTTTAAACACACAGTGTGAAATACTCATGTCTGAAGCTTCATGGGTGGTGTTCAACGCATGCGGGCAAATTTGTTGTCATGTACCAGCAGAATGGACTCGCCTTAGACCCTGACGGAGTGGTGGCGCTACTGTACACGAGCGGCGTTTCTACACCGTTCGCGCCGCATCTGGACTGACCCATTGTACTTTGAGTCCAAGGCGGTGATTCGCACCCTTCGGATCGCTTCACCTGAAACAGAAGTGCTGGTTTTTGAGTACACTTCGATCCCACTTGTTCTACATTTTTTCAACGAACCATCACTTCGCGTACTGAAGAATTCAGCACACTATAAGATTTATGTTGCGGCGTGCAATACAATACACACTCCGATATACACCACGGTTTAAAACACAATAACAGTAGAAGAGTATTTATCTAGTGGTGGATATAAAGAGTCTCACTGCGGTGGTTTCTTATTTTTTGACTAGTCCCTTATGCAGGGTGGTAGCTTGTAGAGCGGATAATTCCGTATCTGCATTATAGCTAGGTGCAGGCAGTGCACCTTTGATCAACCATGGACATGCGTCCAGTGGTGTATCGAATGAATCAGCAATTAAGTTTATGTTATCAAAGAGGTACATGTGGACCTCTTCATCAGGTTCAGTTACACTTGTATCATTTGTAGTGGGTCTGGTTCTAGGAGCCATCTTTAGTGGTCTCCCTCCTTGGTTGTATCGATTACTGTTATATGGTAGGCGAGCGGTGCGCCTTATATATGTGAGAGTTGTCCTTCAATATCTTAAGAAGACCAACTCACTTGTTTGCTATGCTTGCTTGCTTGCTATCACGTGACATTGCTGCACGTGCTCGGTCTGAGGTCTTCAACATAGCTCCTTTGTTGCTTTTCGCCAACAAGACCCTCCGGAGAAGTGCCGTCGTCAGGACATTGGTTTAGTCAACTAAGCGCTGTGCATAAACACGCACTCGAAATACATTCGGTGCAACTACGAGATCCAGCTCGATGTACTGCTCGATACCGAAACGAACGGTACCTTTTGATTAATATCCATGGTGTCTTGAGACAATTTTAGGACGATTGAACCACATGGAACCTTTTACGAGTTTCGAGGTTGAAGTCCCACCTAGCCTTGACGCGCACTCGAAATCAACCTCTGCGCATTGCGCGATGCAAGTACGTAATGTACAATAGACGATACAAGTACGTAATGTACAATAGACGATACAAGTACGTAGATGACAAACCCTACAAAGTCATACCTTAATCTTCTTGTGGGAACTAGAGAAAACACTAACAGATCATTCGTGATTTATCCCCAAAATTCGGGCAAAGATTCACCTCTTGAGGAGCGGCGGTGCTCCACCCACGGACGGCACGTGATCGCGCACCTCTGCCCGCCTGCTTCTCACCTACTGCTTCACATCACCTCTCCACTACATTGCGGGCGCCAGGATATGTACGTAAATAACGTGCTAGATCCCAACTCTCAGAAAACTCACTACTCTTTGCAATTCCCCGAACGCAAACGTGCCAATGCGACCTCCAAGCTGGCCAAAAGGCACCAGCCAAAGCTGACCTCAGCTTCAGAGATGCCTACCGACCATCACCTTCCTTTCAAAAGTCTATCTCAAGAAACTCGCGAGCATGTCGCTCATCGTTACAAGCTATACGAGAAGGTGTGGGGGTACCAGAAACTGGCCACAGAGACCATCTTGAACTCCGCAAACAAAGATCTTTTTGCAGACATGCTAAAGTTCATCAAAGACCCTGTTTCGGACAAACTCGACACTGCGTTTCTAGGGTTGGGCTCCAACATCGCCAACAACCTTCGCATTCTTGACGAGTTTACTGGTTCAGTCAGTGGGGACCCCAATGCTCCATGCATCCGCATAGTTCGCCTCAACTCCAAAGTTTGCGTCAATATCAAGAACACAATCAAAGAAGTAGTCAAGCAAGTCGTTGAAGGTGTCGCAGTGCTAAAACAACTGGCTCAAGACGAAGGTATCAGTGATGCCCTCGATCAAGACTCCGCCGATGAACTGACCGATCGCGCCAATCATACCGGCAAACACGACGAAATTGACGAAGATAGTGAATCTGAGGACATTTCCGAAACCGAAGAAGACAACCAACAAGGCGAGGTGGATGGAGGCAGAATAGCCTATGACTTTGAAATCGTTCAAGAATGGGTCGAGTCTTTCAACAAGCGCGCGAAATCAAGCGGGCTCTTGCGGATCGTTATTATCTTGGATGATAGCGACGGCTTCAGCAATGAAACTCTTAATCAGATCATTCAGCTCTTCTGCGTTCACCGGTGCAGGTGTCCCGTCAAAATGATTATGGGCTTGAGCACGAAAAATGTCAGTGATTGGATCAGCTCTAATATCACCAGCAAACTCCGTTCTCTAATACGCGGAGTCAGACTAGAGTCAAAAGAGAATAAGGACATCGGATTTCAGGTGATCAATGCCATTCTTTTGCAAAATGAGATCACCCCAAAAAACCCGCTTTTGCTTGACGCTCAATTATCGCTGATTATTTTGAGTCGCTTCGAAAATTCCAACAACTCCATCGATAGCTTAATAACGGAGCTCAAATTGGCTTACATGATATATTTCTATCAGCTGCCACTTGCATCATTGCTCGACCCAGGGTTCCAGCCTCAGCCATTCCACTTTGATGGCTTGAGGAAACTCCCATCTTTCAAGACTCATATAGAGTCGCTAGTGCATAAATTCGAAGAAAATGTTAAAATCATGAACGCGGGATCCAAGTCGGTCAAGAGTCAGTTGAAGCTGCTAAGGAAAGAGATCCTCGACTTGCTTAAGAATGACGGGACTTTGTATGAACTCTTTAGAGATGCCCGAGCTCGATTCGAAAGATTTCAAAACTCGGTGATGAATGCCGTCAACATAATTTACTGGCTCAGCAAGGGAACTAAGGAGAAGTTCCAGATTTACAAGCTCGTCACCAACAACCAGTTGGTCAACTCCGCATTTCTCAGTGACCTACTTAAACAGATCAAGCTCTATACAGAAGACGACAGAGCCCGGTTTGAGCAATTTGCTCTGGGAGAAACAATCAAGACTCATGTGGGGGGCCACCGCGATGAAGACGTCATCAAGTTTGTGGAGAAGATCCAACGCCGGGCTGGAGATCTCGTGGAGGCTATCACATACTACCTTCACACCAACCGCAACATCAACATAAAAATCAGCGATAATCTTTTCAACGAGGTCCTCACGATCAGTGGCGGAATAAGTGAGATTGATGAGTTGAGACCAAAAGTGTCCATTGAGGAAAACTATGAAAATCTCATGATTAATTTGATCCGGCCAAATACCAGGGAAATCCTCGAGATGGGTATGGACGAGCCGCAAAAGTACTTGCGGAACCCAGTTCTTTTGGAAGGTATGGATTTTCAGGCAAAAGAGTCCCGCAGCTCTCGTCTTGCAGGCCCATCTTTATGCAAGCTTTACCAAATATACAAAGATGCACCTGTGAACATCAACCTCTGGGACTTTTTTACTGCGTTCAAGCAGTCATTGCCTAAACAGGATATTGTGCGGGAGGTGTCTGCTTCGTTGAAGAGCTCTGACTTGGCGCAAACATTCCTGGATACGCTCTCGAGTGGCACTGTTTCTGACGACACATGGGACCGTATGAGTTACGCCTGGTTCATTCAGGGGTGCCATGAGTTGGCGTCCATGGGATTTTTGAAGGAAAAGAACAAGGGAGATTACGTGGAGAAATTAGTCTGGAAGAACCTTTAGTAGAGACACTTTCTCAAGAAGGCATGAAATCCCCGAGGGAAATTCTGCGGCTGGGTCAGGTCAACAATATCTAATCATCAGCACCATATCTATTTTCCCCCAGTTCCGTCCATCCTCATGGTACTCCACATCGTGAAAGGTCCACCGTCAAAAGTTTCCTTATGGTATATCGCCCACTACCATAGTACTTGATACCGGATCAGACAGATGTCATATGCCAATAATGGGCTATTGTGAATTGTCCACTGATGCATATTACCGCAAAATATTATCCATTCACTCTATGCTTCTCCCTTCATATACTCTCATCTTCTGGGTCTGCCGCAACGCCAGAAACCTCGCCCAGTAGATACTTGGCTGCAGATTCACGGTAATTACTGCCATCCAGCAGCTCCTCGCTAGAAGAACCCGTCATGAAATCCTTGTAGACGGTTGAGGACCGCGTGGGTATGACATCATCATGCACGTGGCCGGCATAGGCCACTAAACAAAGCAACAAAACGAGCACCGTGGCGATCCCGATTGTGATCTTGCGCTGCGAGCCCATGAATTTGCCGCCCAAAAGCTGGGGGTTTGTCATGGCGTGTTTGTGGAAAAGGATGTGGTGCGTTTTTGCTGGCAATTCATTTCTCGCGACCTCTGTTAGACTCCCCATGGGTAGTGTACTACCCATAGGTGCTCAATTGAGCTGCGATGTGCGGCTAGATGCGGTATGACGCCGGACCTTGCCCCTAGGCTCGGTCCGAGCCGCTCTGCGTCCCTTACTCCGAGTTCTAGACCGATAAGCCCTTAGCTCGATGAGGCTTATCCGGTCGACCACTCGGCACGACCAGCCCGGTCTAGGTTCTATCGGCCGAATCCGGTGGCGCAGTCGTGTCCGACATTCCTATATAACTCGGGTGATTCCCCTTCGTTACTTATCATCAACAAATACATCTTCTCTAAGTCCTTACGCCTATTGAACCTGACAACCTCACTTTTAAAGCATGGCGGAATAAATGGTCAGTATTGATCGAGGCTAAGCAGATCGCACATGCCGCCTGCACAAAAAGCACGGGGCCCCATCAATGCGGGGCCCCTGCCGCTAGGCCCAGCCCCGTTACCATGAGTCAATACTTCAGCGAACACCCAAACCACCCTGCAAAGCTTATCTGCGAATTATGCAGGCTATTCTACGACAACAATTGGGTTACAGGGACCGGTGGCGGGATCTCTATTCGGGACGTGGATGGGCCGAATCCCAACATCGTGTACATTGCGCCGTCGGGCATCCAGAAGGAACGGCTCAACCCAAAGGAGATGTTTGTTGCGGAACTCCCTGACAAGATTGTGCGGAGCCCGAATGAAGATAGCGAGAGTGGCCCTTTGTCAGCGGACTTGGCTGCCTCGTTCAAGTACAAGCCTCTGGCCTGCACTCCTCTATTCTTGAGCTGCTACAACATGCGAGACGCTGGCGCATGTATTCACACACACTCTCAAAACGCCGTGATGGCCACGTTGATTTGGGAGGACAAGGTGGAAATTTCCATGAGCCACATTGAGCAGATCAAAGCTCTTCCTAAATTGAAGCTCGACGAGCACTCCGGGAAGGTTTCCAAGGTAGGCAGCATGGAGTATTTTGATACTATGGTTTTGCCCATCATTGAAAACACCCCCCACGAAGAGGACTTGACCAGCTCGCTACAGGAAGCCATAACAAAGTATCCCGGCGCCACGGCCGTGTTGGTACGTCGCCATGGAATCTACGTTTGGGGAGAGAATGTGTGGAAAGCCAAGGTGTACAACGAGGCCATTGACTATTTGCTTGAATTGGCCATCAAAATGCACCAACACGGCATTCCTTTGGTAAAGGGCCAATGAGCCCCCCGACCACCTTAATCGCCATATTTGCATATTTGTAAAGGCGATGGAGTTTCTTTACTTACGGGTTGGAGGCTTGCGTTGACTGACAATTCTTCCCTTGGCCACAAGGGCTCATCGAGACCGTAGAAGGGAAACGATGATACTTAATGGTATATGGGATCAAGGATCAATGTCTAGAGCATTCTGACTCCGAGGGGTGTCTCCAAAAACTCATAGAGGATTTTTTGTATCTTTTAAGTTGTCACCCTTGATGCTCATCCAATCAACATCTGCCAACTCGTCAACTTCTCCCACACAAACCACCGAGCCCCCTCGAAGTAGGTACACACCCAACAGTAGCATCTGATTTTCCTCGTCCGGGTATATGATTCGTTCAACGGTCTCTGAGAGAATTATGTTTGTAGAAAAGTCAAAGCTACTCAAGGTCCCTTCAAATAGCCGAGCGTCACATGTTACAACACGTACTTTCTCTGGTTGTCAGTATTGAAATCCTCATGCAAAATTAGGTACATACTTCCCAAGTACTCTTTCAAAGCGGACATGATGGTCGGGTAGTCACGAATCTCAGTCTCGCTCCTAATATAACACACCCGTACACCACAATATAGTAGTTTAGCACGACGTGCAAGGGGCCTACATAGAGGTACAAGCACCTGAGGTCAATGCACTAACCGCATTCCGGTGGCCGGCGAGTTACGGTGTAGGATACGTTGCGTTGCTCAACCACTGGGACCGTTTGGTGTACGGATGCACGCCACGAGGGCTTACGTCCGTAAGCGGAACTCGAGAGCGAAAAAAAAGCGTGGCAAGACTACGGGCATGTGATTGAGAGGCACGTGCCAGCGGTGGGCAGAGAGGCCGCGCCGTTCCAAGCATCGCACCACGCCGGCGACAGTGCGTATGACTCACCAAAGTGAGGCTCTGCTCCGGCAGACAGTGTGTTCGAGAGGCACATTGCGGAGAAGGCGTGTTTCTCAAGGCATCACCTTCTTTATGCGATCTATACAAGTGCCGAATACGGCTTGCATCATCTGAGTTAGATTTTTCCACTCTTATTTATTCTTCAACTTTTCTTTCCTGTGCTAATCTCTCGACGAAATTTTTCTGCATTTTTCATTCTCTCAGTTTCGGTCCCTAATATCTTGGGTTTTGTACTCCCTTTATTTCGACGCAATCAACAATGTCTACCAAAGAGTCCGAGTCGAGCTCAAAGGCTTACGAACATAGCTCTCAGCACACACAGGGCCAGAGCCCCGAGACCGCGTGGCAGAGTTTCAAGAACTCTTTCAAGCCTGCCGAGCAGGTGGTGTTGAATTTGGATGACTTGGACACCGTGGAAAAGGCCAACTTGCGGGCTGCAAATTCGCAACTCTCCAAGAAGTTGAAGAACCGCCACTTACAAATGATCGCCATTGGAGGGTCCATTGGTACTGGACTTTTTGTGGGTTCCGGGTCCGCTTTATCCACAGGTGGTCCTGCGGGTATAGTTATTGCCTGGGCCTTGACCGCCTCTTTTGTTTTTACCACCATGCAGGGACTCGGTGAGCTCAGTACAACGTTTCCTATCAGTGGAGGATTCAACATCTACGCGACGCGGTTCCTCGAGCCAGCGCTTGGGTTTGCTATTGGCTGGAACTACTTCATGCAGTTCTTCGTGCTTCTCCCGCTAGAGCTTGTGGCCGCGTCCATCTCCATCAAGTACTGGAATTCCTCGCTAAACCTGGACATATTCGTGGCGATTTTCTGGCTCACGGTTTTCTTCATCACCATGATGGGCGTCAAATGGTACGGCGAGGCCGAGTTTGTATTCTGCTTGATCAAGGTGGTCACCGTCATTGGCTTTATCATTTTGGGCATTGTGTTAATCTGTGGAGGTGGCCCAACCGGCGAGTTCATTGGAGGCAAGTACTGGCGCAAGCCAGGCCCATTTGCCAATGGATTCAAGGGCGTGGCTTCCGTGTTTATCACCGCCGCCTTCTCGTTCGGCGGAACTGAAATGATTGGCTTGGGTGCTGCCGAGTCGGAGAACCCAGGAAAGGCTCTTCCCAAAGCCATCAAGCAGGTGTTTCTTCGCATCACCGTGTTCTACTTGGGCACCATCACGATGATCTCATGCCTTGTGCCTTGGAATGACGAGCACTTGCTCAACGCCGCGTCCTCGGTGGATGCCACCGCCTCTCCATTTGTTCTTGCCATCGTGAACGGCGGGGTGAAGGGATTGCCCAGCGTGATTAATGCTGTGATTCTCATTGCTGTCTTATCTGTGGGGAATGCCTCGGTTTATGCATGCTCCCGGTCGCTCAACTCACTTGCTGAACAGGGCATGGCGCCAAAATGGACCGGCTATGTTGACCGGTCCGGTCGGCCTCTTTTCGCCATCATCATCACAAATGTTTTTGGCTTGTTTGCGTTCATCGCTGCCTCTGACAAGCAGAGGGACGCATTCAACTGGCTCCTTGCCCTCTCGGGACTCTCGTCTGTTTTCACCTGGATGTCGATTAACCTTGCTCATATTCGCTTTAGGATGGCCATGAAGGCGCAGGGTAGATCCTTGGACGACTTGATTTTTTGTGCGTCGTCGGGAATCTTTGGCTCGTGGTACGGGTTTATCATGAACTTTCTAGTGCTTGTGGCGACATTCTGGCTTGCTTTGTTTCCTATTGGAGCCCCACCAAGTGCTTCCGCGTTCTTTCAAAGTTACTTGGGACTTCCCACGGTGCTCATCTGCTGGGTAGGCTATAAGCTCTATTCCAAGAATTGGAGGTTGTTGATTCCTGTCAATGAAATAGATCTTGACACTGGAAGGCTTATTCCGGACTTGGATTTGATTCATCAGGTCAATGCCGAGATGGAAGCGGAACTTGCAGGCAAGCCATGGTGGAAGAGGGCATTGGCAGTAATCTTTTAGGCTTGCGTGGCATCTTAGCCGGTGTAAGAGCATCGGCTGTAGCATTACTTTTGCATAGATAATTAAAAAACGTTATCAATATTTTTTGTTTCTTGTCAAGATACACAATAGACAGGCGGGGCCCATTGTTCAACAGAGAGTGTGCCAAACTCTCTTGTAGAAAGGCTTGCTAGCCAAGATTTCCTTTTGCTCTGCAATTTCTTGCTTCAAGAGTTCCAAGTCCAATTCTCTTCTACCGGTGTCGATGTCAATATCCTTGGCCCGGATGAAGAATTTCCAGTTCTTTTTCCAGATCTTGTGACCCACGTAAAAGACTATGATGACGGGAACAGATAGATACAGCTGGAAGAAAGCAGAGGCGTCAGGCTTGCCACCAATTGGCCACAAGGCCACCCAGAATTGAGCAATTACAACCAAGACGTTTAAGAGCACTCCGAAGTAAGAGCCGATAAGACCGGCTTGAGATGTGAAAGCAAGCTCACTGGTATCTCTGCCCTGGACATGAAGGGCTTTTCTGAACCTAATGTGAGAAAAGCAGATAGAACCCCAGGTGAACACGGAGGACAATCCTGACAACGCCAACAACCAGTTGAACACTTCCTCTTGTTTTTTGGAGGCAGAAATGAAACAGAGCAAGCCAAAGATACCCAGCAAGAGGATACCAAACAAAGGTCTTCCCTTTTTGTCGATGTAGTTGAAGATTTTTGGTGCTTGACCAGTAGCGGCCAAAGCTGCCAAGGTTCTGGAAGCGCCAAAGACCGAAGAGTTACCCACAGACAACACGGCAATCATGATGACCACATTCATGACAGATGGCAAGCCGCCGATTCCGGCATTGTTGATGGCAATGACGAAGGGAGAATATTGGGCCGTTCCGGCACCACCCAAATTAGGATTGTCATATGGCACGAGCAAACCCACCAAGATCAAGGAGATGATGTAGAATAAGGTAATTCTCCAAAACACCTGCTTAATGGCCTTGGGCATGGACTGTCTAGGGTTAGCCGACTCAGCAGCAGCCAAGCCTACCAACTCAGTGCCAGAGAAGGCGAACGCCGCAGTTACAAACACGGAGCATAGACCCTTGAAGCCATTGTGGAACGGTCCCGGGTGCTGGTAGTACCTGCCTCCAATGTAACCACCCTTAGGGCCACCTCCGCAAACCAAAACAATGCCCAAGATAATGAAACCTATGACGGCAATAACCTTGATGGTGGAGAAGACAAATTCAGCCTCACCATAACCCTTGACACCAAAGAAGTTGATTAGGATGATCAAAACATAGAAGATGACGCAATACGCGGCCGGATTTGTTTTGGCGTCCCAATACTGAACCGTAATAGCGGCAGCAACCAACTCTAAAGGCAAAACGACCAACCATTGCATAGCGTAGTTCCAGGCCATTGCAAAACCCCATGATGGGTCAATGAATCTCGTGTTGTAGGTAACAAAGGCTCCGGAAACCGGAAACGTGATGGCCAACTCGCCAAGAGAGTGCACGGTACAATAGATCATAATGCCGATCAAGATGTACGCTATCAACACCGAGGCAGGGCCTCCGTTACTCAACACCTTACCGGAACCAATGAACAATCCCGTACCAATCGAACCGCCAATAGCAATCATTTGCAAGTGTCTTCCCTTCAAGGACCTCGACAACGGAGAATTTGCAGTCACGATAGCCGCCTTCTCGACCTCCGATAAGTTGGGGTCCAAGCCCAATTCACCGGTATCGAATCTTCTGAAACTGTCTTTGAAAGCCTCCCATTTTCCCATGGGCTCTTTTGTTTCTTGCGCATCAAAAGCGTCAATGTAGACGCCGCCATTTTTCTCCAGGGAGGCCTGCTCCCTCGAAGTGATGTAGTTCAATTCCTTCTCAGGCATTTGAAGATTGAGTAGAGAGTGGAGAAAAAAGCGAAATAAAACCACTGGAGCCAATGCGGATATCTGGCTCTTAAGTGTCGCGGCCAGGCAACTGGCGACCCCGTGTTATCCCGTGGTGCCTAGAGCGACCTTGATAAGTACGAGCCCGCCTGCATGTGCGCCTGATAAGCACTGCTTCTTTTATCTTGCGAGCGTCTCGACATGAAACGCCGTGAGCCTCCACGCTGTATGCACACCGCCAAGTATGAATACCTGGTCCCCGCTAAAGAGGGTATGGGCCACCACACGCTCCCCATACTTGTTTTCGGACGCATGGAAGATGCAGGGGGTTATGCGACGCCAGGTGGAAAAGTGGGGCTCCCGGACCGTTCATTTTATACCCCTCCTTCATGTCCTCAGCCCCTCCTGATCCTCCCTCCCATGCCTTCAGTGTGAATACGATCTCGTTTTCTGCGGGCGGGACAATCTTCCATGCTGAGACAATGCGCACTGATACCTGCAAGTGTGCGCTGAGAAGCCTGCAATCTTATCAGCTTATCGCCCAAGGTGTTCACACTGGCTATTTTTTCGTGCAATGCGGCTACTCAGATCGCCCAAAAATGCCTCTCCTCAAGTGGGATCCAGCGGACTGCACGTCATCAACGCATTCTTCAAAACGCCGTGCCCCTGCCGTTGAATGCGGATAGCTTGTTGTAGCCGAAAACCTTTAATTTTGTCATGCAAGAATGTTATGACCTGTGGCGACTGATTCTGAAGATCACTTAACATGTCTAATTACCCATGTGTTTAATTGCCTACGTGTCACTTACCTAAGTGTCAATTGCCTACGTGTCAATTGCCTACGTGCCACTTGCCTACGTGTCACTTGCCTGCGTGTGTAATTGTCTGCGTCTAATTGCCTGCGTCTTATCGCCTCAGATTGGCTCATACAATGCTCTTGCTTTGAAGCTCGCAAATAATTCGTATCAATGATCAGGTAATCGCTATCGTCTATCCTCTGTTCACCAACGGTCGTAAGTGGCGTATTGCGTGACCCAAGATAACGCAACTCTCGGGACTGCCGCGGGTCTGTACAAACGTACTGGGGCGGGTCTGACTCGGCGTGGCGTGATGTGTTGTGCTTAGGGGCTGCCTCTGAATTGATACTGCCGACGTCAATGCCCTTCGCTCCACGCATGGCCTGTATACGTGTTTGATGAGACATCCGTAAACTCTTGTGAGCCTTGATAATCGAATGAGATGACTTTTCGTCTAGTCTGGTGTGCTTCATTACGCTGTCTAGTCGAGTCTGATCTAGAAGGTTGGTCTAGTGTGGTTCTAGCACATATTTCCGGCCCCACTCAGTTTTTCTTGGCTAAGCGTAGTATTTTATGCGGGGTTCTCGATCTTTTCTTATTTGCCGAGGAAAATCAAACTACCGTGACTATTCCAATAATGCCTGCAAAAGACATGGTCTACAGAGTCAGAGCTCTTCCTTCTACACATACGCCCGTGACGTCGAGTACATGCTTTCAAAAACATTTCCAATAATATATGATGCAATATATGGGGAGACATACACTTTACTTTTTCTCCTTCTTTTCCTTCTTTTCCTTCTTTTCCTTCTTATCCTTCTTATCCTTCGTATCCTTCTTATCCTTCTTTTCTTTCTTTTCTTTCTTCTCCTTCTTCTCCTTCTTTTCTTTCTTTTCCTTCTTCAGCTTCTTGGAATCCTTCTCCTCATCGTCTTCCTCCCTCTTTCTTTTCTTTGGAACTTCCTCTTCGTCGTCTGATTCATCATCAGAGTCTTCAGGGGCAGCAGCAAGCGAAGGAGTGGCATCGGCGTCGGCGTTGTAAGCCCTGGCCTCAGTGATGTCTATCTTCTTGTTCTCTCTGACGGCCTTGGAAGTGGTTCTCAAGTCTCTACCCTCCAAAGCGCTCAATCTAGATTCAACCTTGGCTCTGACTTCCATACCAAAGTCGCCCGAGTCATCCCTCTCCTCGGCCAAGGAATCGTATCTCAATGCAACAGCAGCCTTGGCGGCAAGTACTCTGGCGATCTTACCCTTGTTCTTACCGGAGGCTTGGCCCACCAAAGATGCGTGGTACAACAACCCGTACTTGGGTGTGTCGTGCTTGGTCTTCAAAGCTCTAAACAAAGCCTTCTCTGCACCCAAGATTTGAATGGTGGAAGCTGGGGCTTTGGCCAATGAAGTCAACGAACCTGCATGAGCAATCAATCTGGCGCCCACCAATTCGCCCACCAAAGAGGTCAAATTAGGCGCAATGGCCTTCATACGCGAGCTTAAGTAATTGGCTAATTGTTCTCTGTATGCGGCAAAGTCCACAATTTGCTCGGCCAAGGACTTGATGTTGTCCAAATCACTTTCGGTGATCTCAGTACCCATGGATACCTCAGCGGCATTTTTCACCTGCTCCTCCATTTCTTCGGGTAATATTTCAGACAAGTCGGTCTCGGAAGCCTTGGATCTTACACCCATAGCCAAGATGATTCTGGCGTACGCAACGGAATCCACTATGAGCTTGGCTAACTCCGGAAAGTGCCAGCCATACCATTCCTTGCATCTCATAGCATATGTGTTGAGTTCTTTGTCCAAGTCATCCAACAAAGCAATGGCCTGCACGATCATGGTGTCCACCTTGTCGGCGCTAAACTTCAACTTATGTCTTCCAATGGAGTGGGCCAATCCGAGAGACATTTGCTTCAAGACAGAATCGTCTAAGCCGGGCAAAAGTTCGGGCAAAAACTCCCGGATGGCTCTGTGCAAATCCAAGGAGGCCGCGTCCGAAACCACAGAGTAATTCAAGCCCAACTTGTTGATGGCATTGCCCAACTTAGCCTCAGACACTATCAAGGTGGCCTTCTTTTCAAGCTTTACGTCTTCCAAAAGCTTCTTCAAGTTTTCCGATACCTTTCCCTCGATGACGGAATTGGCCTCGGCCAACGCGCTGGCGGCGGACTGGAACTTCTCGAACCGGTGGATCTTGAACTGCTCTGCCACCTTGTCGGCGGAGTTCAAGTCCTCTATCAACGAAGATGACTTGTAGATTTTTTTGTCTGCAGCCTTCAAGAGGGCGTACCCTGCTGCGGTTTCTGTCAACACGTAAGCCATTATTGTGGGGGATTGAAGACTGGGGTGTGCTTGGCTCGGAGGGAAATTTTTGGTACGATGAGGTGAGAAAAAACTCAATCCCGACGTGCATATTACGCCAGGTGCACGGGTCGGTGGTCGTGCCACCTGCTGCGACGTCTGCGCGGCTACATCACTTCACTGCAAACGGTCTCTAGACGGTCTCTAGACGGTCCTTAATTGGTCTAGACTGAAAGGTTTAGGTGGTCTTTTAAATGTGTCTAGAATCTAGCCGGCCCTAACCTCCGATCCCATAGATGGTGGTCTAAATAGTACAAAAGTTGAATGGGGTTTGTGTGGCCTAGAATGTGCGCTTACCCTTGACTCTTGGACTATAAGGCCCTTCGAAATGACTGTGGAGTGCGCCCAACTAATGTGTCGACGGCACAAAATGATGGCTACTGAATTTCTTATACATTACTCAGTGTAAAGGTTTAATATTGCAAAGCAAGAATAGGAAGAATGGTGGTCAAGGGACCTAATGTGGTTTTCGCTACCCTACCCCAGGAATTTCTCTTTCCTTTCTGCCCTATTGATTGCCGTTTCTTTATTATAAATTTACCCTTTTATTTTCCTATCATCTTGGGTAGCGCACTACCCATGGGTGCAAAATTTTTGCCGTGCGAGTAATTTGGAATGTGCAAATGAAGGTAACACTGTTTAGCAGTATTCAAAATAGTTTTCAACTATCCGGGCGAAAGTGAAATTTGAAGGGTTTCTTCATACAGTACAGTATGCATACATGACCAAGGGGATCAGTTGCGTTCGTTTGACTCTTGGTGCTTACTACAAGCTTCCCAAAAGTAGTCTTGCATGTGAGTCAATCCCTGAATTAAGCTTCCAGGGCCTTGAATTTCAATGAATTCTGAAACATTCACTGAACTAATTAAACCTACTACTTTTTCTATCATGCGAGTACCGTTCTTATACAGACGCAAGGAATTGCCTTGGTGATTCATTTTGTCTTTGTTTTGCTCTTTTTTGAAACTTTATGAATCTGTTCGAAGATTTTAAACTAATCTTACTTGTTCATTGTTACTATTGCGAGAATTTAGATAATTTACTCGAATAATATAGTTAGCCTCCTTCTACTTCAGGCTCTCCTCAAATGCAATGCCCACTACTTACTCGTATTGCAATTCTATCTGCATTATTCCATATAGAGCGTTGATAAGCAACATAGAATAGACGACAGCTTGAACTGACTTGCCTAGCTCACTTAGCATGACTTTTTTGCTCAAATCATACCATGCGACATCTTTAAGAATTTGGCCTTCTTCTTTAAAATAATGAAATTGTCAATTTTGAGGGCACTGTCATAATGCTCGGTGGCCCCCTTCGCACGAACCAATATCCCCCTCCTTATGGTCACGAAGATGGTGCATTCTGCGATATTGAGTCCCCTTCAATCAATAGCCCCCTTACTATTAAACATCTATGAGCATTCTGAAAATCTTCCTTCTATCTCCTCGGATTCTCTTTATATCGCTTTTCTGATATCTGTAAATCTCAGCACCATCTCTGCTTCTCCGCATCTTCCATCTCTGCACCTCTGCATGTCATCTTCTCTACATCGTGATAATACTGTTCCATTAACCCCGTGCCTCCTCATTTTCATAAGCTCCCAATTTTTTTTCCTACTCCTCCTGCCTCACTTTTCAATCATTACCGTTTGGAGTCAAATAATCGTAGGCATACGTATGCCCTACCTACCGCGGGTCAGCGCGCTGGAGTGGAGCGCGGTACGCGCGACTGAATCTTTGGGCCATCCATCACTATTACACGTCTTTCTCTGGAGATATGAAAGAATGGAAAATGAACCAGACGCCGCTGCCCGCAAATCGCCGGTGAAAAAGAAAACCAAGTTGACCAAGCCTCGCAAGACATACTTCTTCCAGCCTCAAAACACATTGGCCTATAACCCCTCCGCGCCACTCCCTCTGCAAGACGCTCCCCTTCTCTCGAATGCATCCCGTCTCAAGGTTCCTGCAACCCTGAATGATGTCTTGAATTCTGCAAATGTACACGTGCTGCTCTCGTCGTCCTCGCAGGAATGCTTCGACGCCCGCAAGCCTGTGCAGTCTCTCAAGGTATACGACCGGTCCATGGACCAACAGAGCTCCGATGACAGCTTTGAGGGTGTGCGGTGGAGGCCGCCCACGAGCCCCCAAAAGCCCATGAGGCCGATTTTGTCCTCTCCGCTCAAGCTCCTGGATGCTCAAACTCGCGAGAAGCTTCCGTCCACCGTGGCCAATGAACTCACCGACTCCATGCTTCTAAAATATGGTATGGGCTTGCCCGATGCGCCATCTCAGACCCCGCGCTACTCCAGAACGGTCTCGGACGGAGCACAGCTTCTTCAATCTTCGTCGCCCACCTTGACGCGGTCCAAATCGTTTGATCTGCGTAGCCAGTCAGATGTTCGGTCGCACCATGAAAGTATGGGCTCCAGATTGAATACATGGATATGCAAGTTCTCCAACAATACGCTGAGCTCAAGCCAAATGCAACCTCCGGACTCGGATTCTGCCCTGGCACGATTAGATGTCAGCCGTGTCTCCAAGAAATGTGTGGCCCACGCCCCAGCATCCGTGCCAAATGCTCCTGCATCTGAGGCTGATGGTAATAGTGACGATGAAATGTCTTCCGAAGAGGATTCGTTTTTGGCCAGTTTGCAGTTGGACTCGTTTCTGAATGCGAAGAAGCGTCCCGAAGCCGGCCAACCTCCTGCTTCAAATGTGCCTCAGACTGAGGCTGTCAGTGAAAAACTGGATACAAGCGAATTGGATCCGTTTTCGGACGACTTAGACTTAGAAGCGTTGTGTGGCCATGCAACTCAGGCCTCATCCATTGGACCCACCCGGAGTGCTAAATCGTCCCTTCCTGAGCTGGATCCTGAGATTCCGCATCTTTCGAACCGTGGTGCCCAAATATCCTACAGTAATCCTGACTTCATTAGGTACCAAATCAAGTCTATTTATCAAACCACATTCAATGTCAAAAATTTCAAGAGAAAGCAGCTAGTCTTATCGGTCGTTGATCAAAATGAAGTCGATACCAAGCTTCTTGTTAGAGGAGAAGCAGCAGAGCTTGATTTGCGTATTGGAGACATCGTCCATGTTATACATACGTCTTCTGAAAACAATCGCTTGGTGGACGATTCGCATAATCTCCTAATATGGAATCCAGACACTTTAGTGTCTTCCACCACCGTGGCAGATCAATTGTACTGTCCTCGGAAGACTGTTCTCAGCAGTCGAATCCAGCTGCGAGGTGAGTACTCAATACCGCAGCTAGCCGGTAGCATTGTTCACGAAATCTTTCAACTGTGTTTTGTTTCAGGGAGGTATTCTCTTGATTATCTAACCGATATCATGAACCAGGAGATTGAACAAAACTTGTTGAATATCTACAGTATGGGTGATGTCTTGAAAGAGCTTCAAGAAGAGCTCGAGCATGAATTGCCGAACATTGCCAAGTGGTTCCAGAGCTTCTACAAGAAAGCCCCCAAAGAAATACCGACCAACATGCGTCAACAAAAAATCAAATTTTCCGTGGCGGAGACGCTCGATATCGAGGAAAGTGTTTGGTCTCCCATGTTCGGCATCAAAGGAATGGTAGACGTTACACTCAAAGCCAATTTAGAGGGTGAGCTGTCCCACGGGCAGTTTTTGCTCCCCATGGAAATCAAGACGGGACAACCTTCCCTTTCACATGAGGCTCAATCTGCCCTATATTCTCTTCTTTTCAAGGATCGTTACAATGCGGACATAACATCTTTTCTCTTGGTTTACACTATGAAGCAAGAATCTACCAAGAAGCATGACATATCTGTGTCTGATTTGAAATCCCTAGTCAACTTGCGCAATCGGATATCTCGGTTCTTGCAGCCTGGAAATCAGCAACTCCCGGATCTATTGAGGGACCTGAAATGTGATCGTTGCTATGCACAAGAGGCATGCATGACCACGAATTACTTGCTAGAAAATGGCGAGGAGGAAAATAGTGGCTTGATCGAGGGGGTTTATGATAACATCATCTCGCATCTTAAATCAAAAAGACCCGAGTATTCGAGGTTTCTTCGCTACTGGGATTCACTTTTAAACAGAGAGGAGGAGTTCGTGTCCCGCTTTGCCTTGGATCTATGGATCTTGTCTTCAAGAACAAGAGAGAAGGAGCAAGGAAAAGCGCTCTCGAGTTTAGTCATAATAGACCAAAAGGATCTTCAAAGGACAAATGGTGAATTCTCGTATACTTTCCGGCGTGGAAGCAGTCACGAGTTTGGTGCGATGAACAAAAGCCAGATTGCCAAATTCGATAGGGTTATCATTAGCGACGAATCTGGCCACTTTGCACTAGCCCGTGGAACAGTGCGCCACCTCGACGCGGAGTGCATCGTTATTGGCTCAAGGCGCCGAATCATCCCCACAGAATCGAAAACCGATCGGTTCCACCGAGCAGGGGTCTTACACTCTTCGCAGTCAGACGCAAGCGGTTCCAAGAGCCAAGTCTTCTTCCGTATCGACAAGGATGAGATGTTTTATGGAATGGGGACCGCAAGGTGGAATATTTTGAATTTGTTCTTAACGGAAGGCGACCACAAGCGAAGGGAATTGGTGGTGGAGTCACGCGCACCAAAGTTTAGTCAAAGTCCTTTATTCGACATTGAAGATGAGGTTGACCTGTTGAATCTGAATCAGGTCAATGTACTCCGGAAAGTGAGCCTCAGCAGGGACTACTGCTTGATTCTAGGGATGCCAGGCACGGGTAAAACCACCGTCATTGTGCATTTGATCAAGGCTTTGGTCAAGTCCAGCAAGTCTGTTCTTTTGGCCTCTTACACAAATTCCGCAGTAGACAACATTCTCCTCAAGCTCATGGAACACGACATCGACTTCATCCGTATCGGCAGTCCCGCTAGGGTACATGAGCGGATTCAAGACTACATTCCAGGAACAGGCAAGAAAAGCATCGCTTCATATCAGGATTACCAGAAAGTCTATACGAATCCACTTGTGGTTGCGTCCACCTGCTTGGGAGTGAACGATGTCTGTTTCAACCTTCGAAACCACTTTGATTTCTGTATAGTGGACGAAGCGTCCCAGGTGTCTATGCCGCTAAGCTTGGGCCCGCTTGCCCTATGTGATCGATTTGTTCTTGTTGGAGACCACTTCCAGCTTCCCCCCTTGGTGAGCCACACCGACGCGAGTGTTAAGGCAGGCTTATCCCAGTCCTTGTTCCAAAGGCTAGCCACAGAACACCCAAAAAGCGTGGTACAGCTACAGAAGCAGTACCGAATGTGTCAAAAAATCATGCTCATATCGAACGAATTGGTGTATCAAGGAAGACTAGAGTGTGGGACGCCCGAAGTAGCCAACCAAAAGCTTCGGATCCCACAAATCGACGCTTTACAAGCCCACAAGCCCAAGTCCACCAACGAGGCATGGCTAGCACATGCATTGCATGAACACCACTCGGTTGTTTTCTTCAACCATGACGCCATACCCAATTCTGAGAGGGTTGTGGCAGAGAGCATCACCAACCCCACGGAAGTCGAGCTCATTCGGCAAACTGTTGAAGGCTTATGCGTATGTGGAGTGGACCCCTCCCAAATCGGAGTGATGACCATATACCGTGCGCAGCTAAAGCTCTTGAGTGCGGCATTGAGCCATCGCCCGCAAGTTGAAATCCTCACCGCTGATAGGTTCCAGGGACGGGACAAGGACTGCATCATAATTTCCTTGGTCCGATCGAACAGCGACCGGGCGTCTGGTCTACTTCTAAAGGATTGGAGGAGAGTCAATGTGGCGGTCACACGAGCCCGGGCCAAATTGATAGTGTTTGGCGGTCAGAGCACCTTGAGTGAGGCCGATTCCATCAAGGATTTCGTTGTCTTGGCTAAAAGAGAGAACTGGGTCTATGACCTCTCCCAAGACTGCTTATCTGCCTACGACTTTGAGAAGGTCAACGTGACAAAGGCCAGCAGGCAAACACCCGTGGTAAAGATTACCAGGAACACAACCCAGAAGTACCCCGTAGTCAGTGACATACTAGCGGACTTGGGCAACTAGACATATTGCGGAAACACAGCTTATAGAATATTATATACAGCATGCTATCATTTAGATGGCGAACGCAGCCTCGATCTGGAATCGGTCATTACCCACGTTCAAATGAGCTCTTCCCACGCCATCATTGTTTACGCCTCGCCTCCACGCAATAATATTCTGGTAGGACACGTAGGCAAAAAACAATACCATGAAACCAAGTACAACGTAATCAAACATTTGAAACCGCTCCTCTTGTTCATATGAAGTGCCCTCGTAGTGTGCTGCAGCCTTTGCATCCGCAACGTCTTCGGCTTCTTCCTCTTTTTTCGCCTGAGCAAGTTTCTTGAGAGTGCTGAACCAACCGGCGTCTTCGTTGTTATCAAGTTTCTCGGCTTTACTGAATAACGTCTTCAACTTAAGCCGCAAAAGCGCAATCCCCACAGCATAAGTATTCGCCTTCGGCTCCCCGCCGGGATGCCGCTGGATATTGTCTTGATAGTACTTCACACTGAGATCATAGTACCGCTTGGCCATGTAGTAGTCCACCGTATTGTTCGCAGACCCTAGCCCATACTCATACATGTATCCGACCTTGTAGCAACCATGAGCAGAAGCCGCCAGTGCTGCCTTTCCGTAATAAGCGAACGCTGTGGCGTAATCCACCAGCACATTTGCGTCTGGGATGCCTTCAGAGTACAAGTCACCAAGGAGAATCGTAGCATCTGTGTGGCCCTGAGCAGAAGACAACTCCAAATACTTCAAGGCATGTTTCACCCGCACTTCTGCAAAGTTCTTGCGGTTTCTCGTGAAAATTGGTTGCCGCTGAAATAGTAAGAAAGATGCAGAGAGCTGAGCGTTCACCAAACCTTGTTCTGCTGCAATCAGGTATCCTAACAAAGCGTTCTTGTAGTTCCCATGGGTTAACTGGTTGAATGCATATTCCAATTGAGGCATCAAGATCTGTTCTGATCGTTCCACAAAATTCTTGAGAAAATGAACTGTCTCTGCACATGTGAAAGAAGAGCCAACGGATGCCGCAGCTCCCGATTCTATGGCATCTGCTAGGTAGAATAAGGCTTCGTGGTGGCCTTTGAAAGCTGCACTTTTGATTGCCTTGAAAGTATTACCCGTGTAAGTGGTGTGGAACGGGTTTATGGGGGCAATAAAACGCTTAGCATACAAGTAAAGTGCATGCACGCTATCGTTGCCGACTGCTGCCTGCAAGTACTTAAGGCATTGTGGGCTCATATCACGATTAGAAGTGGGGTCAAGGCTGTGTAGAAGAGCCAAATCCAATTGATTTTCTTTATCAGGGAGGATCTGGGCGGCAGATTGAAGCCAGTGGTGAGCTCTGTTGAAGTCGCGCTCTATCCCAAGCCCTTTGAGGTACATTCTTCCAACGAGACCCTGGCATTTTCCGTAAATGTACTTGTCTATATTTGACAATGAGTGAGTGTCCCCGGATTGCTCCTTGATCAAGTACGCACAGGTAAGAGCTTTCACGTACGCTTTGGTATGGTTTTGCGCAAAGAAGTACCCACCATGATAGTTTTGAATCGCGTCAAAGTAATAGTCGATGACGGAGCTGTCAGAAGCATCGATGTAATTCTCACGTATTGTCTCTCTCTCAGACAAAAAGGCGTCGATCTTGGACATCACCGATGAGTCGGACTCGCTGATCTTGCTGCCATATATTCCACCATTGAAGTCCGCCAAATATATATTTCGTGAAGTCCTGTCCGCATCAGGATCCCTCTCGGAGTCCTCTATGAATTTCAAAGCAATCCTTGCCGCAGTGGAATAGTAAAATTGAGCAACGTCACAATCAGTTGGACTTCCAATTCCATTCAAGTATTTATAAGCGAGGACCAAGATGGCATTGATATCGCCATTTTTGGCGGCGAATTCGTAATATATGCTTGCTTTCTGTTGATCGACAATGGTCTCGCCAAACATGCCGGTGGAATACATTAAGCCAAGCATAAAGTATGCATGACCATTGGCCTCTGCCTGCACCGATGCGTGGTAGTATTCCAAAGCTTTGGAATAATTCGTGGGGACAGAGAAGTTACCGAAAGTGTATATATCCCCGAGAACACATGCAGCGGACGAGAAGCCAGCTTCAGCAGCCACTCGTAGTTTGGGAAGGATTTCCGTGGAAACAAGGGAAGGGACTTCTGGAGGCGTCATGGTTGTTTCATAGTCTTGGATCTCCAAGTTGTATTGGGGAATATGGATGCCTTTGTGGAGATTTGTGTGATCGTAGATAGTGTTATTGTACATTTCTGGGAGCATGGAAATCTGCTGCATCGCTGCATCATACAATTGTAGCGGGTTTTGGGCAAGACCAAAAGCGGGAAGAAAGAAGGTCCATCGTAAGAGCCTCATATTGGCTATTATTGAGTATTTGGGCACTTGGTGCTGGTATGCAATTGTTGGTATTCAATATTTCGGATTCGATTAGTGGTATGCAATTATTAGTATGCAATGATCGGTATGCAATGATTGGTATGCAATTATTAGTATGCAATTGTTTGGGTTCAATCGTTGGAAATCGATTATTGTTGTGCAATTATTGTTAAAGCGATGACTCTTAGTGGCAACGATTGTTGGTATGCCCTCGTCGTGTAAGCTTTTGAAGTGGTGTGTCGGTGGTGTAGGTGTAGTAGACAACTGGCAGGATTCCCTCTTATTTGCAGGAGGGCGATAGCGGCGCGAGGCCAAAAAGTCTGCGCGAGCTGTTACAAGTCTACTGAGAAGTTCAACCAAAGAGGCCAGAACTCTATCCAAGTAGGCCTCAATTATTTTAAGTGAAAGCCATTCCTTATGGTGGATTATAGACGCATGAGGCCTTGGAATGCACAGGCTCTAGCGGCACTCCCCTGGAAAGGCACAGTCGAAGGTGCTTTGCAGAATGTTATACCCTATACCTCATGATGGAAGCACATGATTCACACGCTCTCCAGATGTCCAGTTCCAAGTAGAGGAACTAGGAGCACGGCAGTGTGCGGGTTTATGGTGAGGGGGTGGATACGCTCCAGGCAGCCCCACTCGCCAAGTCCTTCGTATAAGTGCGCGTTCGGAATGCATTTCGTGTTTCTCTGGCAACACCACTTATTGGCTCTACACCTTTCGAGTGCATCACCGGATCTTACTCATCCTTTAGCTTAAAGTGCTCCCTATCCTTTCCATAGCCTGATTCTTGCAGCCATATTCATCTGGTCCCTTCTACAGGTTCCATATTCTAGTTATCCTGTCCTCCACTGGTCCTGCCCTCCATTGATCCGGTCTTCCATTGAACCTGTCCTCCAGTGATCCTGTCCTATAGTGATCCTGTCATCGACTGACCCAACGCAAGATGCAGCTCTGGAAGCCTAGCACGCCGACCCCGTCGGCGCAAGAGTCAATATTTAGGTCTGCGCCCATGAGCTTAGTCCAATTCTATGTAACCCTCGAGTTAGCTCGTGACATTGTGTTTGCTCTAGGAAGATCCGGCCATGTGCACTTCAGGGATCTAAACTCCTCCTTGACGCCATTCCAAAGAACCTTCGTCGATGAGTTGCGTGCCATTGATGCCGCGGAGTTGGACCTAGCGTACTTATCTGGTGTCATGACAAAGTATGCCACCTTCAAAGGCGACCCTTTTGCCAATCTCACCGCCGATAGTGGCCCCTTGCAGTCTGCCTCTGAAATTCATGAGATCAAAGAAAGGGTCTCCGCATTCTATCACCGAATCGAGCATCTTGACAAGTCTCACTTGCACTTGGAGGCCAAGAGAATGCTTTTAATTGAAAATCGCCACATACTAAACTTGGTACAAAACTTTCACAATCCTGAAACTTTGGTGGCTGAGGATGACGAGTTTCGCCACTTTGAGATCGAAGACGAAGATGAAGAGGCGTTGTTGGGAAATCTGCACTCGCCCAATTACCATGTTGAAGAATCGACGGTGAATTTCGACTCGAGTACGGGTATGAACTCAATCGCTGGCGCAATCGCCAGAGATAAAGTTCTCTTGTTACGCAAAATATTATGGAGGACTTTAAGAGGCAATTTATACTTCAACGATATTCCTATCAACGAGAAATTACCCGCTTCCAAGGAGAATCCTAACCTCCTCGTGGACAAAAACGCCTTTATCATCTACATTCATGGTGATTACTTGAAGACTCGCGTGCGCAAAATCATCGAGTCGGTCAGTGGAACGATTTACGACAATGTGTGTGGCAGCTCCGAAAATAGAGCTCACGCATTGCGTGAGTTAAATCTCGAGCTTCAAGATTTGAGCAATGTTGTGGAATCCACTAAGTCCCATTTGATCAATGAGCTCATGGTTTTTCAAGACACATACGCTGACTGTTATTATGTGTTGAAGAGAGAACGAATGATTTACGAGACGTTGAACAAGTTTGATGAAGACAGTACCAGACGATGTCTAGTCGGTGAAGGCTGGATCCCCAAAGCTGAATTTGACAATATCCGGCGTTCATTGAAATCTCTCGTGAGATCTCAAACGCAAACAAATGGAAGCGCTATGCTAAGTGATGAACAATCAATTACTCTTTCCTCCGACACCCTTGGAGCGGGGGGGCATAGTGAACCGGAAATGTCCGAAAACCCCTTCACAGACAACGTCTTTGCGGCGATAAGTGATGACGAAGATGTCGAGGAGTTCGACTTTGTTGCAGTCATGAATGAGCTTTCTACAAACAGGGTGCCTCCTACCTACCATAAAACAAACAAGTTCACCAGCGGTTTCCAATCTATCGTTGACACATACGGAATAGCAACATACCAGGAGGTTAATCCAGGCTTAGCCACCATTATAACGTTCCCTTTTATGTTTGCTATTATGTTTGGTGATTTAGGTCACGGCTTGATAGTGTTGTTGGTAGCCGTGTACTTTATCAAAAATGAAAAATTCTACGACTCAATGCGGAACAAAGACGAAATTTTGGCAATGGCCTACAGTGGCCGCTACATTGTATTATTGATGGGTGCATTTTCAATGTACACTGGCTTGATGTACAATGATATATTTTCAAAGTCAATGACGCTTTTCCTGTCTGGATGGGAGTGGAAATGGCCTGAGGGCTATGACAAAGCAAAAGATGGTGCTGTTGCTTTAGTGGCTAGCAAAATTCCAAACAAAACATACCCATTTGGGCTTGACTGGGTATGGCATGGCTCCGAAAACGGTTTGTTGTTCACCAATTCTTATAAAATGAAGATGTCGATTTTAATGGGTTATTGTCACATGAATTATTCATTAATGTTCAGTTTGGTCAATTTTAGGTTTTTCAAATCAACTGTGGACATTATCGGTAATTTTATTCCAGGCTTTTTGTTCATGCAAAGTATTTTCGGGTACCTTGCACTCACCATTGTTTACAAGTGGTCAGTGGATTGGCTTGGAACGGGCCGTCAGCCGCCAGGTTTGCTTAACATGTTGATCAATATGTTTTTATCACCAGGAAATATTGAGGACCCGTTGTATGCGGGGCAAAAGTACGTTCAGCTATTACTTGTGTTAATTGCATTGTGCTGTGTTCCGTGGTTGCTCATCTATAAACCTATGGTTCTCCGAAAAGAAAATAACAAAGCCATGGCTTTGGGCTACAGCGATATAAACTCGCGTCAAAGCCATGCACTTCATTTGCAAGAAGAGGAGGAAGCACTCGAGCGCCTTGTTGGAAGAGAGTCGATCTCAAGTGACGTTGATGATGTGGACATGCTCAGCGAAACCTTCACATTCCCCAACGATATTGAACCAATGGGCAACACCGCAGGGCATGGGGGGCATGACGAGGGTTTTAATCTCATGGATGTTGTTATTCATCAAGTCATCCATACCATTGAATTCTGTTTAAATTGTGTTTCTCACACAGCTTCTTATTTGAGACTTTGGGCATTATCCTTAGCGCATGCACAATTGTCGAGTGTGTTGTGGAACATGACAATCGCAAATGCTTTTGGCTCTTCCGGGGCATTGGGAGTGGTAATGACAGTTTGCTTGTTTGCAATGTGGTTTACCTTGACCGTGTGTATCTTGGTGTTGATGGAGGGCACGTCTGCAATGTTGCACTCTTTGAGATTGCATTGGGTGGAAGCCATGTCCAAGTTCTTTGAGGGAGAAGGCTATGCTTATGAGCCGTTCACTTTCGAGAATATCGATTTCTAAGCAGCAGTACTTACAGATGGGTTGTAAGTAGCTTTAATTCGAAAATACCGGGAACAGCTGCAGGCACTTTTAGGGCCCCGAGATTAAGCTGCGATTTGCGCTGCTGTCTCAAACTGCAATAAAATCATCAACAGCGAAAAAAGAGCTCATGAATGTCACAGGTGGTACTTTATGCCTGCTACATGGATTCAGAAGTGTTGTCGGAAGAAGGATGTCTCATTTCTTCGTCTTGGACAGCGTACAAAGACGAAACTTTCGTCTCTAAGGCACGAATAGCCTGCAAGATATCCTCAATGGTGTTTTCAAGTCTTTCTAACCTAGTGTCCATCGGCTCGCGGATCGCTTGCATGCATTCTTGAGCAGCCGCAGAGGCGGGGCCTTCGCCAAGATCTTGTCCCAAATTCGGTTTCGCATCAAACAGGAGCTGTTGATTAGCGGGGCTTGACTGATTGACGCGCTCTGCATTCTTTCGCGTGACATGCTTGGGCAAGTACGCGTAGTCCATTTGACGACGGGTGCCCCAGTAGCTTGTATCATTGTTGGCGATTCGCTCATTGGCAAATCCTTCATTACTGGTGGTTTCATTAATGGCGACTCGCTCATTAGTAGTTTTGTCGTCATTGGCGCCTCCTTCATTGGTGACTCCTTCATTGGTGTTTTCATTACTGACAATCATGGGTGGAATGAAAATCTCCTTCCGTACAAGACAAAAGTATTCATAAAAGGCTCGAGACTCAAACAAAGGATGCACGGAAATGAAATCCTTCGGGTGGCAGGCTTTCATGTCAACCATGTCTTGCACGAGAGAGATCCTGAGCATATGCAAGACTTCAAATAGAGGATTGCGTATCGCTGTGGCTTGGGGATCGACAAACGGAAAGATCTGCCGGATGATCTCGAGTGGGGGCTCGATCTCGGCGCGAGGTAGATGGTAGGAAGACGCGCTCTCGAAACCTGCTTGCTGGCATATCAAGTCCAAGTCCCCGTTTTTGATGGGCAAACTAAGAGACTTGTGGAGGAATCTCCGAGTCCCCACACACCCCAACGCAGGATTATCGTTCTGCTTCGAGGCCACGATCCGACTCAAGAGGCTAGGAGCAAAGTCGCCCATGTCCTTCAGGACTTTGGACCATGCTTTGTACTGCTGCGAATATGACAATGCCCGAAACTTCTGGCCGCCGTTCATTAGCTTCGCCTTGAGAAAATGCGGGTCGTTGAGGAGGTCCGTGCACAAATCTATCTTGCCGTCTCCGTCAGGCACATGAAATCTGACAAATAAATAGAGAGACAAGCTGAATTGCAAGCACATTTCGGTCTTGAAGTGCCTGATGAAGCCGTACACCTTTTTACACAAGGGCTTCACGTTGATGGAGTCAAGCGCTATGATCTGAAAGGTTGTGTTTTTGTAGTATGCCACGCAAACTGACAAGCTCTTCAAGGACAAATCTCTCCTTTGGCTGCCCTTCATTTGGAGCAGGTGAGCAAGTGACAAATCCAAGCAAGTTCTGAGGAGCGAGTGTATCGTCGAGAAATTGCCCAGCTTCCGTAGAAGCAAGGCCTGGATCAAGTTGAAGTATTGTTCCAAGTTGTATATGTCGTCAGTGGGCTTCTGCCCGACGTCCTGTTTTGCACCACTCTCGCTTCTGTTGCCCGCGGCCGTGGTATCAGTGGACAGCGATGCTCTTGGCGGCGGCGACGGAGTGCTATGTATTAGCAGGGAAACGTCAAACTGCTTGTATGCTTCCTTGTCTGCCAGCATTGCAAATGACGAAAAGAACCAGGCGAAATAGGAGCTTTGGCGGCTGCTTGGCGGGCGTACCGGAAATATGGATTATAGGATTCGAAGCTTTCGTGGGTCGATCGGAGCTTTCGGTGAAGAGACAGGGGGTTTTAAATAAAATTCTGGGACAACAAGCGCAGCAGCAATCCCGCTGCATCGTCACACAGGAGCCCTAAGAGATATCGCCAATGGCTCGTATTGTTCTGTGGCCGAGAATATCGCCTGGGCCGTTCCGAACAATGATGAAATAAGCATTCGACATGGGTCTACGGTATGGGGAGATGCACCGCAGTCACGACAGTGGGGACATTATGATATTTGAGGCTTCGAACGAGTCATGCAAAAGGGCAACTCCACGCAAAACTGTGCATTGTTTCTGTTTCTGTTTCTGACTTTTTTGGGCACGCTCACCGTAAAGTCACCAATTGCACGGCTCAGGTGAGAATCTCTACCGCGAGGGGGCTCGCTCGAGAAACATGACACAATACAAGATTAAAAAAACAATAGCTAGGCGGAAAGGGTCGGAGAGAGAACCGTTGGACCATACGAGGGGATCTTCGGGCGGCTCTGGAACTTGTCATCCATTCCGCACCGCCCCAAACTTTGTTTCAAGAACAAAGGGCCGCAATTATACCTCCGCCAGGCACTTGCATGATTTCTGCGTGGGGCAATGCTCGCTTAAGAAGGTGCATGAAAATGAAGGCCGCTCCGATGCTGCCTCGGCCTCTGCAGGACGCCGTAAAATGCTTTGCTGCAGTGTGGGCAAGAAATAGGAGCGCCGAAGCAAGATGCAATGTTTACAAAATCTCAATATTACTATAATGTCTCGTGCTCAATAAGTCATAACTTGTTGAGAATCAACGCCCGGTTCATCACAATCTCCGTGAGATCAACGCGTAACGCCTGCGATAAGGCTTGGGCTCTGCGGTCGTCCTTCAACCAAACGCGCATCATCTTCAAGAGGAGCTCCAAAGAAAGCGACGCTGAGACACCTAATTTCACCAGAAATGCGTCCGTGTCGGCTTCTTCTTGCTGTTCAAGATCGGCGCTAATGACTTGGGTCACTAATTGTACCAACGCCGTGAACGAGAGAAGGGACAATGGTCTTGTTTGATCATACTTCAAGTATTGCAACAATTGCAACGCTTGTTTTTCCTCTTGCTTTTGCAAGCAGTGCACCACAAGAGACGCGACGATGGCGATGAATCTTTCCTCATTCATGAGCTGCATCGACGAAATGAGAGACTTGTAGTTCCGCATCACATCGAATGCGTGCTTGTTGTCCACCACCTCTTCGTCTTCTTCTTCTGCTTCAGCTTCACTCACTTCCTCATCTTCGGTTTCAATCATTTCCTCATCAGTAACATCGCGATCTTCAAAAAGCAGCGACACGGTGGTTAGCCTGTCTGCAATTTCATCCCGAATCGATTCGAGTATTTGTGGAGCCATGCTTGGCCTGGCGATCATCTGTAATCCATGAAGATACATGTTCATCAGGCTGTTTTTACCGAGCAAATCCTCTAGTTTGGCCAAGTCTGTCGTGAATTGACCAAGCTTCTCCTCTCTACGCTCCGGGGACGTAGCCAATATATCCAAGTAGACCACGTTGAGCTTATGGATTATTTCCAATACCCTCCACCCAAAGACGACAGAGTAAATATTGTTCTTGTTTTTCAAATAAATGTCGACATAAGCCAGTGAGTATTCTGCTAGGCTGACGTTGGAATTGATCAATTTTTGATTACTGAGATTGCTCAATCTTGAGATTGTGCTGCTGCAATGAAACAAGTTAAAGCCGTCCATATCCTTCGTCAACTTGCTCAAGTTTTGAAGTCCTGCGTCTTTGGAGTTGCAAGGTAAACTTCGAATGTCTTTCACTTTAAGTCTGGCAGCTACCGAGAAAGGTCTGGATATCACTGGCGCCCTTTGCATGAGAAGCGAGCACACCAATAGCAACAAGATACAGTTTTCAAAAGTATTGTCTTTCGCCATCAAGATCATATGACACCTAATCAAAGACAATAAGGTGGTTTTTCTTTTCCCTGAAATATTATCGAGCACAAATTGCTTGTCCGAGTCAGAAAGAGGTTGCGTCTTCAAAGAATGCAACGAAAATTGTGAAGAGCCTTTTTCAAGGTAGCGGAAGATGTTGGGTGCAACGAAGTTGTAAATGGACAAACTCATGCTAAGCACACCTAAAATCATCAAAAAGTTTTTGGCAAGGACCATAAATTGTGTTGATGGTAAAACAGCCATTCTAGCAGGTAAAAATGGTAAAGAGGCCATCCCACGAAAGTTATCCTCGGAAACATAATTGGCACCCAAGATGGTGGCAAAGCCTCCCATAAAAAGATTGCTATTGCTGATACCACAATTCTGTGTATGAGTTGATGGCTCAGGGTATTGGTTGGCATATTGGACATTCACTGGAGTGCTACTGTAATAATTCTGGCCTCGTTGAGAGGAAAAGCCAGAGCGTTGCAGGGAAGTAGAAATGTCACCCATCATGTCCGCCATTGGTAATTTTGCATCAACATTTCCAGTTGGCGACTGGCTGATCATATTTTGAAGAGCCGCAATCTTGTTGTCTAGACTCTCATGCTTGCTCTCCAAGTGCTTGATGTATTCAGTTGCCTTGGTGAGAACGGAAGCCTTATTCAATTTTGAAGCGGGAGTCAAGCCCTCCAAGTCGGCAACCAGGATGTCCTGGCTGCTTGCTTTGATGCGGAGACTGGGAACAACATCTCGGAGCTCCAATATCTTGGTGTTAATGTTTGTCCGGTACTTTTTCTCAATAACATTGTGGGATAGTTTGAGCTTCTTGGGTGCTTTTGTGACCTTCCGCTTGGACAAAACTGCTTTAGGTGTGGACTTTTGCTCTTGCTTTGAGAGGTCCTCTGTGAGGTTGCCGTCAGCCTGATAGATGTCTTCAAGGGGACTTTTGGAAGCATTCACGCTGGGAAGCAGAGACTCGCCTCTCAACGGGTTGCTTTGGGGTGTGGTAGTCAAAGGGTTTGGCATGGAGCCTGAAGTGAACATGTTCTGTGGTTGCTGATCATACGACAGACCTTTGGAGGACATTTGAGGAGTCAACGGGGAATGGGTATTAGTCGACTTGTGTTCTGACTTGGAGCCACTGTGGATGCTGGAAAACTCAGTCAAGAATGTAGCATCGTCTGTCATCATTGACACAGGGTTGCTGGGGTAATCGTGACCGTCATGAGAATCGTATGAGGGAGAGGAGTCATTGGCCAAAAATAGATAATTGCCTGGCTCACCGGGAGGGCTCGTATCGGGAGAACAGTCCAAGTTTTCGTTGATCAGCATCAACTGCGTATCCAAGAAAGTAGACGCGTATTCATCTTTGGTCTGCAACGAAGGAACTGAGTCCTGGAGCACACTCAAGAAATCGAGAGTATCATTAAAGTCGAAGCCCACGGGATCAGACATTTCCACTTATGCTGATGATACCGAACTTAGTGTTTTGGGATTGAAGGTATGGATCTGCAAAGAGGCACGTAATTTTAGATTGCACTAGTAAGAACTGGAATTCGCTGTGGCAGGTGTGAGACCAATGGGGAATCCCAAGGGGGAGATGCAGTCAAAAATGGAGGGCCAAGAAGACTCAAGGTGAAGGTAGACCAGGGCACCAAAAAATCGGATGTGTCTGACGGTGTGAGCAGAAGTAAAAAGAAAGATGCAGCAGCGGATTATCTGGCCATCTATAGGTCATGATGGGCCAGTAGTTCATGCATATAACAAAAGTGGTGTGATGTTTGGCGAGTGCGCGCACTTGCATCCACCGAGCCAGACCTTTAAGCGGACAGAAATTCGCAAGTCGAATAAAAGGCCCTGCGACCGCAGGAAGGGGCGGAAGCTTGCGCTTTTTTCGTTTAGACCCGCGGCATGTCCTCGGCACCCCCTGATGACTGTATGGCGAGCAGCTCTGTAGGCCTGCCTGCCCAGGAGCATGAACAAATTGCACCACATTATAGTTGAAAGCCCGTAGGCAAATCCACGACAGCCCTCCAACGCACTCGCCACCAGGGTTGTTTGTGGAAAGCGCCTGGCGATGGCAAAGCGGCGTACGTGAATTCAAAGTAGCCCATTTGAAGGCGTGTGCTTAGTATGGGTTTGGTGAAGATGCGACGCCTTGAGCTCCGGCCCCATACCGTAAACCTGCGTGCCAGGTGGATTTTCGCAGTGCTCATGGGGCCAGCCAACAGGGTGGTCCTTCCGGCATGCAGATCCTGCTGGGTCAAAGACAATGCGAACGCCACCAACAAGCCAGTCATGAACACTCCCACGGTATTATGGGTGGGGCGCTGGAGGATTATTACATGTTGCACACAGGACAACAATGGGACTCGCCACTAAGCGGATCTTCTCACTGAACGGATGCACCACTGGACAAATGTGATATTGTGTGCCAGAATCAAGCGACGAGGGAGTCTTTTATCAGGGTTTTGGATACGACATCTTCTGTTTACTTTTCCGAGGCTTTGGTTCGCCTCCAGACCCATGCACGAAGTCCATTTTCGCCGGTTTTTTTGCGTTGATACGGTGTGCGTGGCCGTTTTGCAGCACAGCAATTGTTCGAGGTGTCCTATCAATCGCATGCACTCTGATCTTTTCTTAAAGGTATAGCACAATGGAAGCTTAAAATTTCTTGGTTCCGGGGGCGGGGTAATTCTTGTCGTTTATTTATATACGGCTTCGCTTGTCTTCCTTAGTGGAGCGGTTCTCGTATAACCACTTGACTAACTTACCGATCTATCACTAGTCTACCCTCTCACTAGTCTACCCTGGTGTACCACTCTGTTTGCTCTGGTCGGAAACCACTCGTCCCTGATCCAAGCATGGGAATTTCGGTTCACACTACTCTCTTGAGATACAAGTATCCCGCGTTGGCAGTGCTAACATGCTTTTCATTGTTTAACCTTTTCATATATCATGGGTCTTTAATCTCAGACGGACCCGTGGTGGTGCTTACCTCAGAAAAATTACGGGCGCTTTTCGCTGACCTTTATCAAAGGCACGAGGCTCTTGACATATATAACACGCGGTCTCGTGTTTACGACGATATCTTGCTGCACGAGGGTATGTATGATTTTCTTAGGCACAACACGCTAGAGCAGAGGTGCAACGCGTACTTTCAGTCTCTCGCCTTGACTGAGCCGCATTGGTGTATTGATCCAGCTACAAATGTCCAGTACAATTTGGACTTCAACGACTATGAGGGTTTCGAGGCAAAGATCCACAAGCAAGATGATGACGAGGCTACCAAGGCGAAAAACATCGGAGACGTGCCCCCAAATAGACGAACCGAGCAAGAAATCCGCCAGATATTTGAAGCCAACAAGGAACGTGCTCTCAGCATTGAGCGCACTCTACACGACTTCATTGCCCACTTCAGAGTTTTTGACAAGTGCTTCTTGAAGACGACCGAAAAGGACCGGAATTTCGTCGAAAAACAGAAACTTTTCTTGAGCAAAGAAGTCATTTATGTTAATGACGATAACACTGAGATACCCAGAGCGAGTTACTTGACCCATGGATTTGACGCCCAGAGTCTTGAAAAGAAGATTTTTACCTTCCTAACATTCGAGTACCCCATCTTCAGGCGTTGGGATGCCGAAACCGTCAATTACCCCGGACGTGATTACCCCTTTGACAGAGACGGTGCCAGCTTCTTGAAGGACTTTCAGTCGCGATTGAATGGAAAAGGTATCGTGATGACGTTGCCCGACAAGAACGTAAAGATGGCTTGTGGTTTGATCAGAATATTGAGAGCTCAAGAAAACAAATATCCCATCCAAGTGGTATATCACTCCAAGTTGTCAGAGAACTCGCAACTGCAACTCATAAAAGCCGCACGAAGCGACTACAGGGGGTTTCCAAGTCAGGAGATATGGTTCGTGGACGTATCAAGGTCCTTCAAAAGGGAGTTGAGCCACAGATTCGAAGGTTTCTCCAACAAGATCTTGGCCTGTGTATTCAACTCGTTCGAGGAATTTATTTTGCTCGATGCAGATACCGTTGTTGTGAAGAATATTGACTACTTTTTTGACCACAAGAAGTACAAAGAAACCGGCGCTTATTTCTTCAGGGATAGGGTCTTCACGATGTACCGAAAATCGAGCGGAACCGTTCTCCTTAAGAAGCTTCTACCATCACTCGAAGATTCCGTCTTTTTCAACATCCCGCAAACTTCCAGCTTCTCTCTCAATAATGAGTTTTTCCAGGGCCTCAGTCATTTCATGGAGAGTGGGTTAGTTGTCATGAACAGAAAAAGGCACTTTACCCAGCCTTTTATGATGGCTACCATGGCTTTGTTTAACCCAATCACCGGCCTTTTTTACGGCGACAAGGAGTTTTTTTTCACTGCTCTCGTATTAGCTGGAGATGAAAACTACGCCTTCAATGGACACCCGGCAGCAGCCATCGGAGAGGTGACACCAGACATTGATCGTAGTTCTGGCGAGGGTGCGATGCAAAGCTATCAGTCCAAAGAACTATGTTCAAATCACCCAGCACACATAAGCGATGATGACAATGAATTGCTATGGTTCAATTCTGGCTTCCAATTCTGTGGCAACACCGACAAAATTGATCCCGAGAAGGAGTTCAGATTCGGCACCAGGTTTAAAAACCTCCGGACTTTGCAAGAGTTTGAGGAATTCTTTGCTTCGCCATTGAAAATTAGACAGGCCATCATTCCCCCGCAAGTCAGGCCGCATGAGCCATTACAAGGCAACTTAGACAATGAGCCTGTTTATCCTTGGATCACTTTACCATACTGCGATAGTTACTGCTGGTGTGGCTATTCGCTGATTGGTGGAAGCTATAAGGACGGAGTGTTGACAAAGTCAAACAAACGTGAGGGCCAGATAATTGAGTTCTCCGAGGAGCAATCAAAGCACTTTGACGAACTAGCCCGTATTTGGAACGAGCCTTTGGCCCCATAGATTTTTTATTGCACTAACATCGCATTGAGAGGCTTATTGCCTCTTGTAGAATGTCAAGTGCAGTGCGCGCACACTCTGAGGAAGGCACAACACCGGGTCGACTTTCTTCAAATTGTACTTTTCAGGAAACATCAATGCCAAACCCGCAATGGCGAAACACGTATGGTATACATCGGTCTTATTGTCGGGGCGATCGGCGAACCCCCCTGCATCTGGGTCTTGACATTGCAAGATAAAGCTCTCCAAGGCATGGAAATTGATCCAGTCGGCTTTCCCGAGCACTGAGAGACTCAGAAGAACCCACCAGCTATAGCACACGTCTGGCAATTTTTCTGGGCGGCCATTAAAGCCTCCAGACCCTGCCACCTGTCTCTCACTCAACCAAGAAGGCGTCTGAGCGTCAACTAGGTGTAAGCTGTCACATAGCGCTAGAGCGCCAACGCATGTATACACCTGAGCAGCATGAGATTCTGCGCCAGGAAACATTCCAAAGCCGCCGTCGAAGTTCTTGCAGCGGAGGATGAAGGCTTCGGCGCCCGAGGCAACCTCAGATGACATTCTGCCCAAAATGGTCAAGATGTATAGCGAAGCAAACACGAACCGCGTGTCGATTTCGCCGAACTCGTCACCAGCAAATGAGCCATCGCTTTGGCGTAGCCCTAGCACAAACTGCACGATTCTGTTTCTTCTTGTGTGGTCAAGCATGTCCATAGCATCATAGATGAGAAGAATTTGGAGTGCGGATAGCGTGGTCAACACATGGGCGTCATGGCAGGGGAAGGCCGCAAATGCACCCTTTTCTTCGTCGAAGCACAGGAGCACAAACTCCGTCACGTCCTTTTTGGGAAGCGTGGCTAACGAGTGGACCGTGTCCAAGGCCATCACCGCCCAGTACAACCCGTTCACACGGAGATGCTCCAGGAGCCAGTACTCGTAAGACTGCTTGGAGAGTCTTGAGTCCAAGTCCTTGATGAACTTGACATGAAGGTCTCTGAGGAACCCACTCATGACGAGAAGGTTCGATTAGTGAGAAACAGCGTAATTACGTGTACGCAGGGAACCTCCGTGCCTCTCGCTCGCCTCTTCATTGTCTAATGACAGAATTACTTCAAGGTAGATATAGTTATAGGCGTGGAATCTGCGAATGAATGACAATACAATGTAAAGAACACCCAATGAGCAGCCGACCCAATGAGCAGCCGAACCAATGAGTAGCCGGGTGTGCGCTTCCTTGAAGACAGTATGGGAGATGATGCGAGATGGAGATGCGAAACGGAGAGGAAAGATTTGGAGACGCATCGGTTTCAAAGGAAAGCGACCGCAAAGATGGTAATAGTAGAAGTCGTTATATTTCCAACATGCAACTGAGTTGCAGGCCATTGGCATGTTATTAGAAGGTGGTGATTAGAAATGCAACGTCTTATATGAGTACTTCTTGCTGCAGGGCCGATACTCTGCGTAGTTCAAGCGACGCGAATTCTGGTTGCCAATGAGGTTACCCAAATTGCTTACCTTGCAGCCATTGTAAGTGACCTCGAAGCTTTCGAACCTAGTGTCAAAAAGTGCCATGGTGGTGGGAAGTGGCTCGATGCGCATCACGCTTTGGTAGTTCGGGTTGATCACCCGCAAGTCCTTGGAAAATGGTTGCAAATTGCCCTGGTCTAAAAGAGTCTTGACGAGTTTGCGCGACTGCTTGACCTTGGACGGTAAATGCATGACATCGCCAACGAGGTTGGCCACTTGTTTGTCAAGGCCTTTTTGTTCAAGCTCCAATTGCATCTGCTCCATATCGAGGTCGGATTGAAACACAAGGTCGTTTCTCTTCAACTTGTTCATCATGTCGTCTCGAAATAGTACAATTTCCTGCGACACGTAGTTGATGCGCATGGGGTTCCATCCGAGAATGAGACTGCCCTTCGGAAAAAGCCGCTCCAATCTGGTGACAAAGACCTTGGGAATGGGCACCTGCGGCAACACCGAGGAGCTCGATTTCCCGAGCGATTGCGTTGACTGCCATGGGTCGTTGCTGCCAGGGATCAAGAGCAACTTGCAGTTGTTGAGAACCAACGGGCACTTGGACACGATTTCAGCCAACTTGTCGAAATTACTCTTGTACTCTTCCGAATTGGACACCAGGGTGTTGTGGCCCTTTGAGGACGTGAGCGGCTGGGAGGTGAACAGCCCGACCATGACGATTACAATGTGAATGTCAAAATTGGCCGAGTCCTGCTCGTCCTGAATCTCGTCCTCGAGCTGACTAAAGAACTTGCGCAAGCCCAGCATGATCTTGGGGTCGTCGAGGTAGACATTCGCGCCAAGCATCACCACCCGGTGGCCGTCTAAAGTCTTCTCTAAGGCAGTCAACTTTTTCTGCAATCGCCGATCGATCTTAACCAACGCTTTGCTCGCCACCTTTGTGTCCGCGTGCATCCCCATAAAGTCCAAATGGCCATACGCTTCGAGGGAAACGTCCCTGCGCTCCGCGCACGGCTGCGCCATGGTGGACACGTAGAAACATCCACTGATCACATTGGCATCGTTCCCCATGGATCCGCCGGACGCGGAATAGATCCCTTCCACAATCACAAACATGCCCGGGCAGTAGAACGACCCGTCCACCTTGTTTGCTCGCGTCACATTGAGCTCGATGTAGTCGGAGCTGTCTTCCAACGTGAGGTTGCCGTTGGCATTGCGAGACAATAAACCAAACAACGAGAATTTGGTTCCGTCTCTGCCCAATACGTTCTTGATAAGGGTGATTTCGAAGCCAGACCTCCGATCCTTCAATGTATTGTTGATTGCAGCAATGGTGGAGAACGACATCTTTTGGAAATTTTCATCCCGCGTCAAGCGGTCCATCATGAGATGGTATCGCAGACTAAAGTATTGCATGCTGGTATCGAGGGACAGGCTCAACTTTTTGCCTGCCGGGTCCTTCTGGGTAAACTGCTTGCGCACCTTGTCGAAAACAAAAGTCGGCTGGATATCCGGCGTCACGAACCTCACAAAGTGTCGCCAATTCATGGCCTCTTGCACTACTCCACCGGGATCGTCAGATATAGTGTCCAGTCTAGCCGCAGGAACGGGGCCCTCCGGTTTGGGGTCTTTGGAGTCCTTGGTCAACTCATTGATCACCTGTGTAAGCCCAGCGCCATCGATGAACAAGCCTCTGTCCTGGAGCTTCCACGTCTTGGCCACCTCCTCCAAAAACTTGTAGCCCTTGGGCCCTCTCCAGTCGGTGCCAAAACGGGCGTTGAAGGTGTCAGTTAGCACGAGCAACGCATCGGACTGGATATTGAGGCCGTGTTTTTTGGAAAGGATTCTATATGCAATGGGCCGGATATGCGATGGCTGGATTTGAACGGGTAGTAGCGTGGGTGCCATTGGTGTTTAAGATGAGCAGGTGGTACGCGTGCACACGCGTCAAGGGTGCGCGTGCAGTAGCGAGGGTATACACTGGAGTAGGCTCTAAAGCATCTTCCACAATGTCATTTGTATGAGCTCCCGGGAGTCGTTCGTGCAGTAGGAAAATTATTTGAAGCCCTCCATTCACTGAGCCCCGCTCGTCATCACTCTAATATAACACATAAATTAACCAGAATCAACTGGTGGCGTTGGAATTCTCCGCATTGAGCCGTGTCCCAGTAGCTGACAGCAATACTGCTCGCACCTCAGACATCTTCTTCATCACTTCCCCAAGCCGCATGAGAAGGCCCACGTTTTGCTTGTAGAGATAGAGAAGCCGCGTTCTTGATTCCAAAAGCGATGTCATCTTCTCGGCTCCACTGAGCGTCAAGGAGTTGGAGCTGCGACCTTGGATGCGCTTGTGCAAGCGCTGGATCCGAGACTCGTACTTGCGGAGCTTACCCTTGGTCAATTCCACCACTTGCAAAAAGTAATTTTCCATGCCATCCAAGCTTTGCTCTTGGCAGAGCAGGCTCAAGTGGCGCGGGTCCTTGTTTCTTATGCTTATGCAACTGTCAAAATAATGTTCGTAATCGTCCAACTGGCTGGTCACCTTGAGCGGCTCAACCTTTGCATCCAATGCCTGCAATAAATGCTCCACCTTTCTGGAGAGTGCCAAGCTGCCCAACATAAGAAGGCGCCCGCTGTCCTCGACCGTGCCTGGCGATCTCTGCAATTGCTCGTACAACTGTATGACTGCTGTCTCATTCTGTTTGGCCTCTCGGTCGAGAAAACTTTGGTAGTGCCGGGTCATGTCATCGGTGTCAACACTGCTGCGGTGGCCTCGGCCCTCGTCGGGTCCCTTGACCCCATTCTTTCCTTCGGCATTGTCTAGTATTGACCGTATTATTTGGTCATGGTCCTGGGCGCCTGCACCCGCCTGGGGCATGTCCCGGCTCAACTGCTCCAATCTTTCTCTCATCCGCGCCATCTCCTGCTCCTTCTCAGCAACAAGGCTGTTCAAATTGCGGATCTTGGTCGAGGCCTCGATCTGGTGCATGTAAATGGCCTCCTTCTGCTCCATCAACTCCGCGGTGCTCTGCGCTCGAAGCACCTTGCTGTGCTCGTCCGCTTCCCGCTTCATGGTCTCCATGCGCTCCTCTATCGAGTGCATCCGAGCCTCAAAGTCCGTTTTTAGGAGGTACAACTTGCGCTCGTAGTCACGCTCGGCCTCGCGCCTTTTCGTGTGCTCAGCTTCGAGTTTTTGCTGCATCGCAACCTTGAGTCTCTCGAGCTTCGCCTCGTGTTCTCGCGTCCGGCGCTGCTCTAGTGCTTGCGCCACCTCGTCAAACTCCGATTGCCTCTTGGAGTCTCGGATGTCAAATATCTTATCGTAGTCCACTGTTTCTTGGGCCGCGGATTTGCTTGGCACTGCACGGAACACCTCTTTCAGAGGCTCTTCTAATGACGATATGGAATTTTCGAGCGGCTTATAGTCTGCGGAGTTCCAGTCGAGAGCATCCAAGCGAAAGATGCTGAGGAAATCTTTGACCTTGCTCACGATTCCTCTTGTTTTTTTGCCTGCGGGCTTCGCGACCCTCCAGGTATTAAGGTTCGGTTTGAGAATGGGGTCGGTGAGAGGTTTCTCTTGCGTCGAATAGCTGAACGGATTCTTTGGGTCATGGCCGAAAGGTCTGTGAGTGCCAAAGCTGAACAGCTTCTGGTTCCCAGAGTCAAGGGGTGGGTGTGTGAGCGTAGGCTCGCGCCGTCGCTGATGAGTGTCGTATTTTTGACTTAGTGACATTCGGGGATACCGACTCTGCTGAAGATTGTAGTTGGACGATCTGGGTTCCACGGGTGAAGGGTCTTGCGGCCAGCGTCGCAAGTACGGCTTGACTTGTGAATACACGTCCCTTGTGCTTGGGTTGGATCTGCTGAGGTCGGGTCTGCTGAGGTCGGGTCTGCTGAGGTCGGGTCTGCTGAGGTCGGGTCTGCTCGGATCGAGTATGCCATTGTCAGGTCTGCCTTGATCTCTTCTGCTTTGGGCATACTTATCAGCCAAACTTCGTCTTGGCGCCATCAATGGTGAGCCCCAAGCGGAGAGTGCGGTACGTGTGGCTACAGGTGAGATTTTTCGTTGTTTGTTTGTAAATCGAGCAGTCGCGTTCATCGCGTTTACCCCGGATGCAACCATTCGCAGCCATCCTCAGCTGCCAATGTCAATCTCGCCAACAAGCTCGGTCTTGCGACTCGAACTCGATACATACACTTTGTAAGTTCCGGTTTGGATGACCCATTGCTGGCTCTTTGTATCCCAGATGCTCAAATCCCGGTGCAAGAGCTTGAATCGGATGCTGGTCGACTGCTTGCTCTCCAAGAACACCTTGTCGAACCCACGTAATACCTTTGGGGGCGATGGCACAATTGTGTTGGGAAACTCAATATATAACTGCGACACGTATCCACCATATGACATGCCATCATTGGAGACTTGCACCGAGATCTCATAAATTTCTTCCCACAATGCAGGATTGCCTCCGACACCGCCGCCGGCCAATGGTGGCGAGTTTCTGTGGTTGGGCCTGTAGCCTGTTGGGTACTCAAAGCTTTCCTCATCATCTAGGAGTCGAACCTTCTCGTCGTACAAATACGGATATATGAATCCTGGCACCGTGTCAAACTCCTCATACGGGAACAACGCTTCTTCGGGATCGCAGATGTCATCCTCCACGGACGGGTTCACGGGAAGGTAGTCGGGGGGCGTGAAAAGGTATTCCGTGGGAGAGTTCAACTCTTTGATGCGGAGGTTGTGCACCAGAAACTTCGTATACGACAAGCCAAACCCAAAAGGATATCTGGGTTTGATGGAGTGTTTGTCGAAAAAACGGTAGTCGAGATAAATGCCGCGATCGAAAATATCCTGCGGCTCGTCTCCGTCCAGAAGATTGTCCAATATAGACACGTAGTGCTGCGGTTTCTTGGAAATGGTAAAAGGAAGTCTACCCGAGGGATTCTCTTCGCCAAAAAGAACCTCGGCAATGGCTTCTCCGCTGAATTGGCCTGAAGGGGCAGTGAATAACACTGCCACCACATTCTCATGCTCGATCCATCTCTCCATATCAACCGGCCCCACCGAAGAGACAACCACCACTGTTTTCTTACACCGATTGGCCACACTCAACACGAGTTCATCGCCGTTGTTCCAAAGGCTGACATTCTTTCTGTCACCATAGTTGCCATCCACCTCGATGTATCCCTCTCCGGAATGCGCCGTGACCATCACGACGGCCATATCGGTGTAGTCAGCCTGCTCCTCTATGTGTTCAAGATCCCAGTTGTTTGTGTTAGTGTCAAGAGTAATTCTCCGGTCTTCTGCTCGCTTTTGGATTGCCTGGTAGGGCGTGCTCACAATAGGATTATTGATTGCAGCTGATCCCCAACCTGACACTATCATTCCTTGCGTACATCTTTGGTCTTTGCAGTTGAAGCCTCTGCTGTCAGCGTTCTGAGCAGCCCCCACCAAGAGCAATCTGCGGATACCGTTTTCCCTCTCGATAGGAAGGTGATGGCCTGCGTTTTTCAAGAGCACAATGGCTTCCTTTGCAATTTCATGGGCAATCTTATCCGAGAATTTGGACCTGGCATCAATGTGCCAATTCTGCTGGGAAATAGCACCGTAGTGCTGATAGGGGTACTGCTGGCCATAGGTGTGAAAGGTCCATGAGCTGAAGTTAGGCACACTCTCTTCGGACGGTAGTTTAAGATACTTGGACGCAAAGAATGGCACAAGTATCCGCGTCACCATGTCATCGAGGCGTTCCTGCGGAATCGTGTCATTGAAAATGGCTCTTGTCAAAGATGGGCCCCAAAAAGACCTTCCACTGAGCCACTCATCGAACACCTCCCCCGGCATTGACATATCCAAGCCAGCAAGAGCCGAATAAACCCCAGAGTGTTGGGCACCCCAATCAGACACAACAAAGCCCTGGAATCCCAACTCCTCTTTCAAGAGGTAGTTTAGCAAGTACAGATTCTCGCATGAATGACTATTGTTGACTTGATTGTACGAGCAAAGAACGCCCCCCACTCCTGCTCGCAATGCATCGGCAAAAGGCCACAAGTATACTTCATGCATGGTTCGATCGCCAATATTCGAGCTTATGGAAGATTTGAGGTTTTTCCACCCTTCGGAGTCCCACTCTCCGACTTGACGAAAGTGCTCTTGTTCGTTACCAACAAAATGCCGCACCACTGCAACCACCCCTTCGTCTTGTATCCCCTCGATCTGCTGGGCGCCTGCCACGCCCTGGAGATATGGATCCGCTCCAAAGCTTTCCCAATTGCGCCCTCCTTGTGCTTTGGATCCTATGGGACCAATAGTGGGTGCAAGAGCAATGTGCACGTTTTTCTCTCTAAACTCTCTGCCGAGAGCTTTCCCCTTGAGTTTCATCAAGTTTCGATTGAAGGTGCTCCCTGTGGCCAACCCAGATGGAAAGTGGGTCACAAAGTCAGTGAAACGCACGCCATTGGGCCCATCTTGTAAGCATAGACTGGGAATCCCCAATCTGGGCACGGACCCAGTGTTCCCGACGCAAGGGCCCAGGCCCCATCCTGTTCCCGTGGTCACGTTCACTTTTTCTGGAACTGACATTTTCTCGACGATCTTGCGCACCTTCTGGTACGCCTTTTGCCAAGCTCCTTCAATGCGTCCCGCTAAAGCTGTTTGGTTAGACTAAGTAACGTCAACGATTTCTTATATACGTACGGCTCGGGTAATATGGATTCAGCCAGTAGTACTCCAGTACATCATTCTCTGCTACATATAAAAGGGGGCTCTCTTCATGAAAACCTCTTTTTCTGAGCTCATGTCTTGTTTCATTTGCTGTGTAGTCCAAGTGTTCCATGATATCGCCTACTTTTAGCAGCGCGACAATGCTAGCAAAGAAGAGAATATGGGGTATAAGAGTGGTTTTCATTGACGGATTATGATTTCGGCGGTTTTTATTTTGCCAAATTTGCGTGCCGGTGGGGAACTCAATGACTTAAGTAGCTCGCGACAAATTTGCGGTCTCATTTGTACTTTGCAGCCACAAAAAACGCAACGCGTCCTGCCCGTGCACTGCACTGGTGGCCATATTAATGCATGGCGGTAGCCATATGAATGCACTGATTGTCATGTGAAGTTTAGCCCAGATCACTCTTAACCCTTACTGAAAACCCTCTACCTGCACCTGCACCGCAGTGATGACGTTCGGTGCGAGACCGTTAATTGGGGAAGAATCAAAATCAAGCCTGGTCATAGTGCTTGAGCTCCGGAGTGTGGAGTTCGATCCATTGTTGTGTTGGTGTATCATGGGCGACAGTAGCTGTCTGATCATTGGAGGGATTTTGGGTTGACTTATAGAATGGTTGCATAAGTTCTGATTTGGAAGGAGGGGCATGACGGGCTTGAGACCTGCTTTCAATGAAGGGCTTGGCGACCCGCTCGTCAGCAGGTTCTCCGAAACCACAGGTGGTTGTGTATAGTTACCTGATGTGGTAGATGCTGTTGTCATCACACTACTATGCTTTCTGCTGCATATTGTGTGTTCTAGATCATGTATTGCCAACAGAGAAATGGAATCCAAAACATCTCCAGTCGATTTTGAGTGCACATGCCCTCTCCTTGAATTCTCCGGTGTTCTGGGAACACCCCTCTGGCCGTCACTAACGATCGCCAGTGGTACTGTATTAACATGCTCAGTTCTCAATTTGAATGCCTTGGATAGTGGATCCATTTTTATGACCTCTTGCTTCCTGACCGAAAGCAGCATAAATTTTTCATATTGTTTCCTGGCCGAGTCTGGGTCTAGTAACATGGCACTCTCGAAGTAGCCCGGGCGTGAATCGTCAATCTTTATTAGGTTTTTGGGTTTAGCACCGTTAAACAAATTAAAGAGTTCGATCCGATAAGTCTTGGGTAGGAAGTTGCTTGAAATGAAGATATTGTTGAGTTTTGAGTTTTGAGCAGATACTTGTTGAATAAGAGGAGTGAGCAGAGACATGTCAGATAGCTTGTTTCTGCGCAAATCTATCTTTTCCACCAGACACAAGTTTTCGAGGCCCTCTAGATTTTCGAGCTTATTGTTGTTGAAATTGATGGTGACGAGATGTTTCATGTTCACCGGAAGGTTTTTCAAGGATGTGATGTAGTTGTCTGAGAAATTGAGGTACTTCATGCTGCATAGCTGGTCGAGGCCAAGTGGTATTTCCTCTAATAAATTATTTGACAAGTTCAACTTGACGAGGTTGGCCAAAGGCTTGAACACTATTGGCAGGATGTGGGTGATGGAGCTCTCAGTGACGGTGAGTTGCTTCAAATAAAACCATTTGTTGTCCAGCAACGTGCTATGGTGGGGATTCGTTGTGTCGAGCTCATGGGTGGACTCGTAAAAGTCTTTGCGGATGTTGGGTGAAGACGCCGAAGATGCCGAGGCCGTCATGGCTCTGCGGCGGTGTTGGTTTAATACGGTGGGCAATTGCTGGTCGAAAGCCGGCGTGTCAATAGCTTTTTTTGTCAGGCGCCCCATGCTGAAAGCAGACCGCCCATTTTCATCTTCACGGACGAGAGAAAGAATGATCTCTGCGAGGTCAGAAACCTTTGTGTTTCTTACAATCAAGATTCTCAAGCGCTCGCTTAATTGGTGCCAGCCAAACACCTCATTGGGCTCGTACTCCACTAGTTCGAGCACCTGGAGGTTCTTGAACACTTTGAGCGGCACTGAGGTATCGCATGGGTACTCTTCATAGCCACTGATACTGTTGACCTTTGTATGCCGACTCAATATCAAGCAGGGGACTTTGGTGAAAGACAGGTATAAGTACTTGACGTCCTTTTGGATCACCCGAGGGTCCTTGCTGAAGGAGAAGGACATCCAATACACGGAGGCGCTCGAGACCATTGATTTCATGGAGTTGATGGAGGTGATGGACTTGGCGTCGCTTTCAAAATGATGCTGGGACCGGGCGTTGTTGGCCATAAACGATATGAAGGTTGGCTCGTGATTGGGGTTGTCTAGCTTCACGTTTAAAGGCCCCACATCCACGTCTAGCGCAGAGTTCTCGATCCGCTCCAAGATGTAATAGAGGTGGTGGGTGGTTAGACTGGGCCGTAAGGGTTTGACCTGGGAGGAGCTTCGGACTTTGGAGTAGCAAAGAAGCCCGTTGGCCAAGGCCTCCTCGTTGCGCCGAATATAAGTGGCTAGCCTTTGCACGTACACATCGCCCTCCATGGAAGAGGCGTTGTCGAGTGCGCCCATGAGTAGTGGAGCTGGTGACTGCTGGATGGCTGCAGTAGTACAAGCACAAGTTAGGAAAGATGTCGAAGTCTTTGGGTAAGATTTCGTATATTATGTACAATGAGAAGAGCTGAAGAAACAATGTGTGAGAAGGTGCTTGTTATTGTTTTGGTGCTGGGCTGCGCGCATTGCCGCACCGTTGTCTCCTTTTGGCCCCTTCCTACTGTATAAATGTGGTTTGCAATGGCCCGGCCGATGTCCGACACAACGCTACTTTGTGGGAGCTTCGAAACGGCCAATGTGCCGTGGGTTTAAAGTCCACCCCTGTGTTTGATTTCGGGGAGCTCTTTCTGTTGAGTCATGCTACCGCCCTTCTCAGAGCGCCGCACCTTATGCCCTTGATGTGAGACAGATTCGCACGCGAAACTTCCACAAGTCGTAGCCTGGCCAGCTTAGGGAAGATGACAATATCACGAGGCGCATGGATTCTTTCTGGAACACAGACACTTCTTTTTCTCTCATACGATCCCTTCAATCTTCTCCTCGTTGATTTTCACCAGCGAATCTGTGCACAATAGCACGAGCCAATTTCCCTGGGCTGGCCACCCGAGACGAGGCTGGACTGAAAAAGACCCGTCCTGTATATAGTCCGGGCCCTCAGTCCACGTCAATGCTCACCACATATCGCTTCCCCATCCAAGGCTCGACATGAACTTACGCCAGCAAATCACCCAGTTCTTGAGCTTGGCCTACGTCTTCACGTCCGCATTCATAGCGTGGAAAACATTGGGACTCATCGCCTACTCGCATTCCCCAATTGTTGTTGTGTTGTCGGGGTCCATGGAACCGGCGTTCCAAAGGGGCGACATATTGCTTCTTTGGAACAGGGATCTGAGTGCCCGAGTCGGTGACGTTGTGGTGTATGAGATCAAAGGCAAGTCCATTCCTATTGTCCATCGTGTCTTGAGAGAGCATCACGATGGTGCCGAGCAACTCCTACTCACCAAGGGCGACAATAACGTCCAGGACGATCTCCTGCTCTACTCTCGCAGGCAAAGGTATTTAAATCAGCAGTCCGACTTGGTCGGAACGGTTAAGGGATACTTTCCAAGACTTGGATACGTGACCATTCTCCTTACTGAAAATGTGTACTTCAAGTATGCCTTGATGGGGCTCTTGGCCCTTTCCGCGGGGTTGGGCGGAGAATAATGTATAATCAATAAAACTATTTCGAGTCACTGCAATCATTAGAAATCAAACCTTCGGGCTTGAAAAATAATAGGTGGTTGAACGGCCAAAAAAGAAGTGCCTTCAGCCAGATTCGAACTGACGATCTCCTCATTACTAGTGAGGTGCCTTACCAACTTGGCCATAAAGGCTTCTTCCTTTGCTGAAAATTTTGCGGATTTACTTGTCTTACAAAAATTGTTATGTGCTAACGTACGATTCAGTCTAGAGCATACTGATAAGCTATTCAAGAGTATCATGTTGGAGCAAGTTTTCGAGATTAGGTTAAGGCGACTTTAGTCGTGCGAAAAAACCCAGACTTTCCCTTTTAGCGAGATATATAATAGGGACTTATGTTATGTTCATTTGATTGTGTATCCATGGGTAGTGTGCTACCCATGGTGGATCTAACATGCGTCAAGTTATTGAAAGATAAGAACTTCTTCACTTAATCTTAGATAGGTTATAATCAACACAGATACCACCGAGTAACTAAGAGCACCCACCACACCGCGCGCGAGAGTTCCTTCTGTAAGCAGAACACTCAGTGGTCGCTAGACTATCGTTCTCGGAAAATTTGCCATTACATTGATGAGCATTTGGTTCAGGGCGAGTGCAGGTTATAGCCCCAGGTCACACAACAATTCTAACATAATCTGTTGGAAAAAGACAGACACACCCAGCTGTCATTCTCATATGGACATATGCATCACGTCCTATAGTTTGTCATGGTATGTGCAGACGAGAATCTCGATCCACGTTCGGCGTGCAATTACAAGGCCGAGTAGCCGGCAACACACGTGAATGTAGGCTTGTCGCACTCCGACAATTTACCTTCGAGGCTTAGACGTGGGGCCACCAGTTGCAACTTATCGGATGCAACCTTCGTCAAAAACTTGCTCAAATGGTATTTTTCACGAGATAAGGTACCAGGGACTGTGTCGCAACGTTGGCCAGTTTTTTTTTATAATCGTAGGTAATCCCCCTTGATTTTTTGGGATCACCAACGAATACATCTTCTCCAAGTACCAAACGTTACAAAAAAAATCTTACACTTTGGTTTTGACTCTTGAAAGATACTACACACTCAAAAATAGGGTATGTTTGGCCCTCTTCCAGTATTACACGTTCAAAAAGCATAAGTCTACTGAAAGTTGGTGTGTTCCCATTTGATATGAAAGGCTGTGAGTACGAAACTTTCGGGAATTTTGGTCTTTTCAACTTTACCAGTGTAGCTCGAACCATCAGTGCATGTTGGTTTGAATAGTTTGAGAAGTGCTCCACATTACTCTCATTCGGCTGCCATATTATGGGCACGGCACTTTTGATCGTAATTTGTCTCATTCATTTTTTGGTAGGGGAGAGGCTTCCCATTTAAAACCCTAATTTCAACTTGAATTCGAATGCCCTTTCGCGTCATTTTGCAAGTCCCGCTGGTCCGAAGGCTTGTCTTTCTTAGATTTGAGCGCGGAAGAGACTTTGGCTGCAATATGAGAAAACAGACAGCGAGAACCTTTACAGGTACATACAAAAAGTATAACATTCAATATCAGATTTCTATTTGAACCCGGAAGCACACCCAAGGACTCAATCAGGAAAGAAACTCAAGGGTTCAATCTCAAAGGGAATTTATGGGCTTGGGGCGAGTATCTACCGGCCCACAGCCCGCATTTGTTCGACGAGTCGCACGCGATGCTCTGTTACTATAATTTCATAAATAAAGGTCACATGAAGTAAAATCATTATATTCAAGAGTTTTCTGGGTCAATTTGAGTCTTTGGGAATATAGTGATGGAACTCGTTCCCATACCCAGGCTTTGTTAGGCTTTGTGCCTTGTGGGGAGAAACGCAGAATCCTCATGGGCCTCGCACTACCATGGGGTGCAAACTACCATGTGCGAACAAAAATGGAGGAACTAACAACGAATCGGCCCAAAGTACCAATCGAGACCGGAGTGTCTTACTTTCAAAGACGCAAAGCTTCAACGGGGACTGGGTTTTGAACTAGCGCCAAAACATCACACCACACCATCGAGTTGTGTTCAAGCGACCTACATGGTCAGCATTTCTTATCTAGCATCGTCATGTCTGAGGGGTTAAACTCTGCTAAAAATTTAAGACACATCTGCTAATCGTTGCGGTTTAAGAGAGAGCTGCATCTGCCCGAATTGCGAACTATCCTAAAAAGTTTGATGACAGAACAAAGATTAAAAAAACGACCTCGGTGAGGGTCGAACTCACGATCTTGAGATTAACAGTCCCACGCCTTAACCAACTTGGCCACGAAGTCTTCTTATGACCTGAAATGTATGCGGTTATTTGAATCAAACATAAAAGCTATAAGCAACGTAAGCTATGAAACGCGATAACATGGCTCACCCATAAGTGGAAGGATATAATTTGCTAAAGGTGGGAAGCCGTAATAAAGTTGCGCGGAATACACCATAGAGAATGGTGAAACCGACAAGCGACCAATTAGTACCCAGAGGTACCATAGCCGCATAGAAATGTGGTTAAACCTAACCAAAAAGGTAGACAAGAGCCGGATCCTCTGAGTGAAAGAACAGGAATTTCAACGCCAAATATATTTAAACGATTGCAATATGGGAATCATTATGTATAACATCTGAACGGGCGAGTTCCTACTTGAAAAGGCCGTCGGAACAATACCCCATTCGCTCATAATCATTAAAAGTATTGTTCTTGGAAACGCTATATAACCTTTGACAAGCGGTTAGAAGCTTATAAGTTCATTTGAATACAGGCTTAACGTCCCAGGTCGCATCATAATTTTAAAAGCCTTGTTAGACATGGAATTTACACAGTTAAATACAGGAAAAGATGCCACGTAGATCACAAGGATTGAAGTAGCAGGATTTGAAATGATTTTACTTCCTGTGCGCATGAGGTTCCATGAGTACAGTTTACCAAAAAAGAGAAAGGTTACTTTAATTATACGAAACGAAACGCGAACTTACATCTGAGAAGCCGGTAGAATCTTAAACCCATTGCAATTACGCGAACGCACAGATCGTGATGGATTGATACGGGTGAATGTAACTACAGCCCCAGGTCGCGTAATAATTCCAACCTGTGTTTCCACGAACATTATTTGACACGGCATAAAGTGTAAGTTAAGCAAGTAATTTGAGGGTTTCGTTTATACCAAATTAAGGCTATGCCGCTTTCCTAGAGGGATTCTGAGCTACACAAATGGGGCATTGTTAAAAAGTAACTCCTTTGATTCAGGGAGGCATGTAGCAACAACCATCAATACTATGTACGATTCATTGATCATTCATTTGCACACCAAGAAAGAATCTGGTCACGAGCACGTTATAGGAGTGACGTGAATGCTCAGACTATTTCATACTCTAGCTAGACGTCATAGGTTCTTTAATACGGTCTAGCGCCTGGAACTGATTTTTTCATGAAGCAAAACGAATCACTGAACTCTATGTAGACAGCTCGTTCAAGTTGAATTCACGTAAAAATTGCACCGATGTTGCCGAGGAAACTCCGTACATAGAAAGCCCTACCAATCGGCCAATCAACTGCCGCAGACGGGCAGAGATGCCTTAGAATAAGTCAAGGATGAGATACGACCGACATACTTAGGGCATGACGGGGAATAAGAGAAGACCCGAGGGAGGCTGTTATAATGGGGGTTTTAGTGAATCTGCATCTAATGGCGCACGGCGGGTAAATTATGCATCCATGAGCATTGCACCACCAATGGATGCTGGCAATATATATAAAAAGTGTCGTTCTGATAGTATAGTTGCCAACAGGAATACACGGGAAGTTTTGATTCTCTCAAAATGAAGCTGAGAAGGGCTCAAGGATACGGGGAACAAGACGCATGAAGCCGGACAAATCCCTCACTAGATCATATCGGCGCATTGCATGAGCTATCATAAAACCACCCGAGCCTCTCGATGATCCGCTCCTTGGCGGCTTATCGGATTTTGGTCCTGATAGCAAAACATTATTGAAAAAGGTACATCAACAAGGTGTAAGCCAACTGTGGCACACCTTATACCAATACGACAGAGCGTGGACGAAGGTGAACAATCACAAGTTCCAGAGAAGCATTTTCAGGTGAACCGCTTTTTCAGAGATGAATAGGGCGAATGAACCACCTATTTCAAAGCTTCATGTAATACATGACTTTTTGCAGAGTGCTGAAGTGGCTTGCGCAGACACGACGTGGTGGCATGTGCAAGGCTGCGGCTTGGTATATGTATTTAAGGTTTCGCCCCACGTTGAGAGATTTCGATGGTGAGAAACAGTTCTAGAATTTACTTCAATGACGTACATGCGAAAACAGATGCGGCTCAGCAGTTCAGCAAAGCTCCACATTTTGCGGCATCATTGGCTATGAGTGGTATCACGTATCACCTTTCGAATACGCGCGCAAGTGGGTGGATATGAAACACTACATTGTTTGTAGTGGTGATCTGGATGAAATCATATGGTTACGAGACCCATCACTTCTCGTCGGTGAAAAAACACTGATAGCGGATGCCACATGGGCTTGGCTCCTCACGGGGCCAGCAGGTTGCTTGAGGAGCTTGCTTGAGCAAGCACCGCACGACGCACGCGCAACATGCGACAAGCGAAGCAGGGTGCGAAACTGGGGTCCACCCAACCTAAACCCCAAATAACCCCTAAATAAACCCCTAAATAAACCCCTAAATAATCTCCTAAAGAAATCCCTAATTTAGAGACTCGGCGGTCTTCTACTCCAAAAATTCAACCCGCCTGGCTTATATAACCTTTTTGTACTCCGCATATGCTTTCCGGTACCAGAGCAATCATCACGGGAGGCTCCAGAGGAGTGGGACTAGCGCTCAGCCATAGCCTTTCGAAAATGGGATGCTCCATTACCATGATTTCTAGGGAGGAGTCTCGCTTAGTAAAGAGCTTGCGTGACCTCACCAAGCGCCCTGGCCAAGAACATAAGTACATTGCGTACGACTTGGCCGACTTGGTGCAGGAGTCCATCCCCAGAGAAGAAGCCTTGAAGGAAGCCTTTGGCGAGTCCAACATGTTGATCAATTGCGCGGGCTTGGCCAACTACCGCATGCTCTCCAAGTTGTCTAACCAGGATATCATATCTACCATCAATGTCAACCTTACGGCCCCGATTATCCTCTCCAAGTTGGCCATGATGCCTATGATCCGGCGCTCCAAAGACTGCAAGTTCAAGCCCAGCATTTTGAATATTGCCTCCTTGCTCTCATCTACTGGCGTATCGATTTCCGGTACAGCGCCGTACTGTGCTCTGAAAGCTGGTCTTTTGGGGTTCACCGAGGCTCTAGCAAATGAACTAAAAGGCAAGCTCCGGGTGAATGCCGTGCTACCAGCCTTGATCCCGGAAACTGACATGGGCAAAGCCGCGTCAAAGAGCTTGCCTACGGTGCTGATGAATGATGTGGTGAAGATATGCGAGAAGGTCATCTTGGATGACTCTATGACGGGCAAGTTTGTGGCTGCTGATGGTAAAAGCTTCAGGACCATCAACTAGGTTCCTAGTAACAATCCATGTTGACATTAATGATCGTGTGGCGTAAATGAAGGAATATTTGTTAAATTATCTGTTGAATAATGCCTGAATAAATTTATGTAAACAATATTGGTGCTTGCGCAATGCTATTATTCTGTCTCCATGGACCTATGCTTTATGTGGTGTGCTAAACACGGGATGCAATCGTTTCATAAAACTCGGTGAGAAAAAGGTCAGGCACCTGGTCTTGCGCATGAAGCCAGTTCGTGAATGTGATGAGCATAGTCTCGCCGTGAGCAGGTCTCACCAATTCAAAGAGATACCTGGCTATCGTTGGTTCAGGTGCCATTTGTAAACTTTCGTCCATATAAAAGGCGTATAGTATGCGGACCGAGCAGTCCAAGTACTGGATGCGCATACTGAGACGATCAAACTTATCACGTAAAAATATCGAGGAGCCTCGAAGGTGGGCGAAGATATCGTGACTCTTTTGCACTGAGAATGTGAGCAACAGTACAATGCCATGAAAGAGCTCCTCATTACCTCTGTCTAAGGAATTGAAGACACACTCGTTTCGCAACCCAAGCCATGTGTGCACCAATTGCCGAATGCGCCGGTAGGTTGCGTTAAAGAGGTCCAAAGCTTCTGTAGAGGAACGTAGCTGAGAGTAGCTCTGGCGGGTGGTAGTTATGAGCTGCACCATCACAGATATGAGGATGGTGGTGTTGCATGGGTACTGGGGGTTTGCTATGAGCAAATTACATACCTCATCCGCGCCAATGTGCTCCATATCCATTCGGTCAGTGAGGCCCAAGACATCAAGGAGCAACGAGCTGTACGGGTCGAAGCGGGCCAGGGACGAGTAACACGAGGACACTCGCAAGAGGTCCACCATCAGCCGCCAATACCCAATGCGATTGAAGAGCCAGAAAACATCGAGGTTTGGTTCCGCGGAGGCATTGCACAATTTGAGCTCATGGGTCTCCATATGGTCGGGATCGCGCTTCAGTAAGAGCCAGTAATCCATAAATAACACACGCAGCCACGGTAGCTTTTCTTCATGGAGCCAGTGCACTAACACCGGAAGTAGCGTGAACAAGAGCTCGGCCAGGTTGAGCACGAGAATGTGGAACACGTAGCCAAGCACTAATACAGGCCGGTAGGTGGAAAAGAGCGCCGCCGGCTCCATTTCAAGCCAGTCGTCGATGTCGTCAGCCAACGTGTTATGGTATTTCTGGAGGTGACGAGGTATCGAGGTCGGATCGAAGAGAATGGTCTGGCTGAGGCTAAAGTAGGATGTTTTCGTTCCTAAGGCAATGGACTTGCCCAACTTGGTTGCCGCCAAGTTCGAGAGCCGAGGCACTCTGCCAGTGTCGCTAAGTAGCAGCAGTTCATTGGGGCCGGCAACTTTCTTTGCATATGTCGCTTTGTCTTTGGGCTTGGAATGCAGCTCAGGGTAGAGAGATGCCACGATACTCCGGAAAATGTTGAAGAGCTCAACGTAGGCCTCAAAAACCTCCACACTTAAAAAGGGCTTTAGAAGGTTGAGTCGGTCCCGGGCACTGTCAGGCGAGGAGAAGTCATGCGGGTTGGAGTATGTGGCCTTGAAGTTGTCCAAGTCAAAGCGAAACTTGTCTGGATGCTTGGTGTAGAGACCCGTGAGGGAGTGAAGCTTCGATATGAGGGGGCGGACGATGCGCTTGCACTTGGAAGTCGCTAGGGTGGGAGGAGCATCGGTCCTGCCTTTCATAGAGTAGTACCTGTCTTCGCGCACTGGTGACTGGCGTGGTTACGCGCACTTGCCAACCCACTCGCTGCACCCAAACCTGGCCTTCAATAACCATCGTGCGCCGCCAATGCGATTTGTTTTCCTTGTATCGTGCGTTATAGCTGTTGGGGGTTGTAGCTACGTTCGAGGAGTTGCACCCGAAAACCAGCACCTTTACATTGCCAAGAGCAATGGCAAGTGGGCGTGCTTGAAGGAGCCCTCGATTGAGCTTCTGCTCAACCAGATCAACGACGATTACTGTGACTGCCCCGATGGCTCGGACGAACCGGGAACAAATGCATGCCAATTTACTGCGGACCAGCCGTTATACTTTTACTGTGAAAATGCCGGCCACAAACCCGCCTATATCGAGAACTTCAAGTTGAATGACGGAGTGTGTGATTACGACATTTGCTGTGATGGAACCGATGAGTACCGCAGGGGAGCGTGTCCCAGTGTGTGTGGAGAAGTAGCACATCAGCTCGCAGACTATGTGAGAAAGACCAAGGGATACTTGGGGAGGGCGCTAGACATCAAGAAACGTCTCAAGGAAAGGGCTCACCAGGCCCGCGAGCAACTCGAGCAAAAGGCGCGTGAAAGCGCTTCGCAGGTTCAAAGTGAGGAAAAGCGCTACAAAGACTTGGCCCAAAATTTAGAACGGGCCAAGAGCAGCGGGTCTGGCGAGGTCGGGCCTGCCCATTTGGTTTCTCGTGAATTGTCCGAGCACATGGTTTCGCTCGAGCAAAAGGCCACGGCCTTGGCGCAGGCGCTCGAGGAAAAAGATGGCCTCATTGCTCTGTTAGAGTCCTACCTCGAAGACTTGCGTCTAAACTATAACCCCAACTTCAATGATTTGGCGGTGAAACGGACAGTTAGCTCGTTCGCAGATTACTTGTCGAATAAGTTAGTCGACCACCAAGACCCTGGGATAGACGCAAAGGATTATCGGGTCGAAGATATCTTGAGCAAGATAAAAAAGCTTGACTCTGTTGGATCCCATAGTGAAGCTGTCCCTACGTTTAAGGGCTTGCTTACCCATTACTACAGCAAGCTCGTGGCAGGTGGATCTAAAACTAAGCCAGCCAACCATGCTTACAATGAGGCGAGTGAGAGTATAGCCGAAGAGATCAAAGGTGTTCAAAAGAAACTCGACTCCTTGAGGTCAGAAGAGCGTATGTACCGAGAGGACCTCAGCACCAACTACGGTGATTCCGATATATTGCGCAGTGTTAAAGGTCTGTGGATCAACAAACAAATCGGAGACTACAACTATAGACTCGGGTTTTTAGATAGCATTTATCAGGATAATACTTTGGTGGGTAGATTCTCCGGGATGGACGGAAAATCGATGCAATATAGCCATGGTACCAAATGCTGGAACGGGCCGCAACGCTCGGCCAGAATCGACATGGTGTGCGGCCACTCCAACGATTTGATTTCAGTGAGCGAGCCCGAAAAGTGCCAGTACGTGTTTTTGATCAGTTCGCCTTTGGCATGTGAAGACTTGACAGACGAGGATATTGAAAGGGCCTTTAAGGTGGACGTGGCTCAGTTGAAGGGTTCAGGGATTTAATACGACACTAGAGGGCAAGCGGAGTGCAAGAAGTCAGGCAGTGCACAAGGGGTCAGCAGTGCACCAGAGGCCAGACAGAGCCCAGATGAATTATTAAAACACTCACTTTTCTCAGTCGAACGTGATTTTTTTCCCTTGGAACTTGGCGGTCTTCATCTTCTCCTCGGCTCTCTTCTTGGCCTCCCACGAAGGATGGGCTGTGGTGGGCTTGGAATCGGCGTCCTTGTACTTCCCGCTCTCCTGTGCAGCCTTGGCCTTGAGCTCTCTCTTCCTCTGCCTCTCCTCGAATTCTTTCTGGTGTTGTTCTCTCTCGCTGGCGATTCTCAGCTTCTCCTTCTGCACATGCGCAGCCTGAGCGCCGTACTTCTGCTCCCAGATCTTCTGCCTGGCTCTCTGGCCTCTTCTGTTCTTGCGTGTGGTGGTTGCTTCCTTTACCACTTTGTCATTGGCAAAGTCCTCATCATCCGAACCACCAGAAAAGTATCCCGTGGCCAATTGAGGAAGCACGATCTTTTCTTTTCGTATTTTCTTCTCTTTCTCATGCTTACTTGTCGTTTTGGGCTCGTATTGCCGGCTATCCACGTCATCTGCGCTCTCACTGTCTGCACTCAGCAACTCTTGATCGGTTATGGCGGCGTAGTCCACATTGGGGTCCGCTACAAACTCGGTTTCTTCATCGGAGCCGGCCACCAAGTTGTCATAGGATGCGAACTTGTCGAACGCCTCTTCTGCGTCCATTTGTTCTGGTTCTGCATCCGAGCCAGAGCCAGAAACAGAGCCAGAGTCAGAAACAGAGCCAGCGTCAGAGTCAGAGCCAGAGCTCTGCTTTTCTTCTCTATCGCCAACCTTCTTGCCCGTTTCCTTCTGGTGAGCTGCCAACTCCTCCTTGGTCAAATTACCTCGGATTTTTCGAAAGCTCCACTCACTATCCTGCAACACCTTCTTGATTTCTGTACAGTTCCAAAGCTTGGATATATAGCCATTGACCACCTTGTCGGATTGGCAGTGCGAGATGAAGAACTGCGAGGGATTGCTGGGGTTAGCCTTGTCGGATATGCAAGACCGGAGATTGTCAGGGAGGTATGAGGGTGGGTTTTGCCGGTCCTCCTTGGTGCTCAACACGGAGGCCATGATGATCTTGGCTAACTTGGAAGAGACGAGCTGCTGGACAAAGTCCGCCGACTTGAACAAGTGGTCTAACTTGGCGCGCTGGTCAGTCCAGTTGCGCAGATCTTGCTTGACTCTCCTCAGTACTTCGCGCTGCAACCGCGTGTAAGAGCCGTGGTACTTTTTGGCGAATAGGTCGGCCTTGAGAGCGTGGATCTGCTTGAAGGCCTCGTTGGGAGTGTCCGGGAGCTTCTTGAGCACATGGGGGCTGTTGCGGGCATTCAAGAGCTTCTTGGTGAGCGGGAACCGAGGGCTGTTTTGCGTGAACTTGGCCTCCAAAAGATCTAGCCTCCAGAGGTCGTTCTTCTTCTCTTTCATGGTGGTTGCGATGCGATGATCATCGAACAATTTTTCGCCATGTGCGGGGGCGCGACCACACCCCATGACCGAGTCACACCGAGAGCCCCACCATGCGACACAGATGGCAGCACCCGGGCCGGAAGACGCAACCGCAGAGTCCAGAAAAAGAGCCCATGCGCTGGCCCAGAAACCCAATGCCGCGCTGAAGAGGCCGGTGCTGCTGCGCGAGCACCAGTGTGGCTTCTTCTTGGCCCATAAGCAGCGCATGTGCCCCATGCAACGGAAAAAGGGCCACCTCTACTGCTCTGAGCACATGGTTCAGGAGAACACCACAAATGGCCGAGTTCCGTGTCCCTTGGATCCGAAACACTCGGTATGGGAGAAGGACCTTGCTTCCCACGTCAAGAAATGCAATGCTAAGCCTCGAGAGCACGAGGCGCCGTGGTATAAGAAGAATGCCAACACTTTTCTTAGAAGATCAGACGAGGGCATGGGAATGGAAAAGGGACTAGTGGGAGGGGACAGAACCGGGTCAGTACGTGATCCATTGCCCAGCACGCCCTTCGAAACGAGTGAAACTGCAACAAGTGGAGCCAAAGCAAGTGAAGCTGCAACAAGTAAACTTGAAACTGGTGAAACCAAAACAAACTTTTCATACCAGTCGTTATTTGCAATTTTAGAGGAGTTCGATGCAGCCACACAAGCTCCCCCAAAGCAGAGCCTCCTGCATTGCGGGCTAGATGGCTGGCTTGAAGCCAAGGCAAACCAAAAACACATTCTCCAGCAGTCTTCGCTCATCGGAAACCTCCACCAAGCAGGCCTCCTCTCCTTGGACAATTACTACGTGGAGTTTGGGTGCGGCAAAGCCGAGTTGTCTCGCGCCATCAACTTGTGCATTGCGCATGACTCGGGGGCCGTCAATGGAGATGGTGGTTTTGACTTGGGGCACGGCACCCCAGGCACTACAGGGTATGGGTTCGGGCTCATTGACCGTGGAGTCAACCGCATGAAAACCGACTCCAAACTCCGTACCGAGACGGGTCTTCGGCCGCAGGTCAAGAGGAGTCGCATTGACATCGAGCACCTCGATCTCGACGGCTTTTTAGACTCGGAGACGTACGGCTCATGGGTCGGTGTCTCCAAGCATTTGTGTGGCGTGGCCACGGACCTCACCTTGAAGCTGATCCTTAACTCGTGCTCCGCCAAGGCAAAGCTTCGTGGCTTGGTGGTGGCCATGTGCTGCAGGCACGTGTGCCACTACATGCAGTTGCTCACTGAGTCACGTGACTTCCTTTCCAGGCACGGGATCTGCGACGAAGCCAGCTTTGCGCTCCTCAAGCGGGTGGTTTCGTGGGCGGTGTGCGGGCGAAGAGACGAAGCCAAGGTCGACCTCGAGGCCTCCCACGATACAGGCCTCACCTACGAAGCTCGCGAGAGGTACGGGTTTCTTGCCCGCAGGCTCATTGACCTTAGTAGGGTCCATGCAGTGGAATGCCTTATGCCCGAGTATTCTGCACAGCTAGTTCTATACGCAGACCCGGAAACCACCTTGGAGAACCACTGCCTCATTGTACGGAGGAGGTGATCTCCGACGCAGACACTCTGGCATTATTCATCTACCGATGCTAGAACGCTTCCTGTATTGATCTATTATAGAAACGGGGCTGTAAGCCCTCCCGCATTGTCAAAGTGATGGAGAAGAAGAATCTGGCCCAGCTTAGATCTTGGTCTCCTTAACACCATGCTTCCACACGGCAACGTATGGGGTGGTACCATCCTCACGGTAGTTCAACAAAACAATCATGGCATCGGGGTCCATGGACTCGCCAGTGTAGAAGTCCCAGTCCTTGAACGAGGCGACCACCTTCTTGACGTAGGCCAGGGCGCCCTTCTCGAAAGTCTCCACCTCTTCTGGGTTGGTCTCGGCCAACTTGGCCTTGACTGCCTTCATGTAACCCTTGATGTATGTCAAGAATGACTTCTTGTCGAAGGCGGTCTGCGACAATCTGAAGGAGTACACCACATTGTTGACGGTCTCGGCGCCATCCTCCAAGTCCTCACCAGCATCCTCGGCAGATGGGTTTCCACCAATGTCGACATCACCTCCGGAGCTGACGGTCACCATAGAACAGTCGGCCTCGTAGATGACACCATCCACAAGCTTGAGGTCGTAAGCGTCAGACAAGAGTTCGTCGCCGGAGAAAATGTCGGTGTAGATCTTCATGATTAGATGGGTATAACTGCCGGCAGAAAAGGTGGGATGCGACACTATAAATACTGGCGCGAAAAAATTTTACGCCGCGTGGCTCACGTGGCCAATGCCATTACCCGGAGAGCCGCGGCGATGAGCCATCTCCGTAAGGCTTGCTCCACCAGCTTTTGAAATAGCTTGAATTAGCAAACATGTCTTGTAAATAGTCACTTGTGTTGGCGGTCCTGGTTTGGTCTCAACGTTCGAGTACAAGCTGTTGAGCCCTTTGACAGGAAAGTCTAGTTGGTCACTTTCTGTGTTGTCTTTTCACGTCCCTTGGCAGTCTTAAACTGAGTCGCCAGGAACACTAACGGTGGAGCTGCTCTTCAAATTCGTTGTTGAACGCCCGTCTGATCCAGTTCAATATTCGATCAAACACAACCGTGTTTCCATTGTGGTACCGGATCGAGTGGTCTGAATCCGGAAACACCATGAAGTCGAAGTTCTCCACGCTCGCGAGGTTGTAGTCATCGAGCAACAGTAGACTGTTTTGGAAATGTACATTATCGTCTCCGGATCCGTGCATGATCAAAAACCTTTGCACGCCCTTGAACCTCTCGGGGTTCAGAATGCTTGCTGTGCGGTATCCTTCGGGGTTTTCCTGCGGTGTTCTTAAATACCGCTCAGTGTAAATCAGGTCGTACAACTTCCACTTGGTGACCGGCGCAACTGCAACCCCAAAGGAGAAAACATGGTCAACGTCTGTTTCGAGAGTCTTGAGGGTCAAAAATCCCCCGTATGACCAGCCCCAAATGCCCATACGGGTTTGGTCAACATACGGTCTCAGAGCCCAGTTCTTCGCGGCAGCTATCTGGTCCATGGGCTCGTAATGGCCCAAGCGATCCCTGACGCAGAACTTGAAGTTGGCCCCGAGTCTGTCATCGTGGTTGTTATAGCCAGTGCCACGCCCGTCAACCGTAACCACCACTGCGTTCAATTGGGAAGCCACAACATGACTGAACCCAACAGCAAACTCCTGGTTAACCATTTGCGATCCTGGGCCCCCATACACGTAAAACAATACCGGATATTGGAGGGATGAGTTGAAGTTGGGAGGGAAGATCTCCAAGGCGTTCGCGATGATTTGTCCCCGGGTCGCCTTGTCAAAGCCCAAGTCCACTTTGGTCACATTGTGGCTCGGAATGTCATAATCCTCGAGCTTGCTGCGAAGCTTGTCGTTCTTTTCAAGAGTCTTGACGACTTTTCCAGTATGCAAATCTAGCAATGTTTGGTGGGGCACATCCGGGCCCTGATAGTTCAAGAGCAAAAACCGCACTCCAGAGGAGTACGAGCCCGAGAACCAGCCCATGCCGGTACTGACTCGCTTAACATTGGGAGAATCGTATTGGTGAAACACATCCAATAGGTTCACGGAGTAAATGTGCCTCTCGACCGATGAATGCTTGGTGGCGGTGAAGTAGACTTCATTTTTCGATAGGTCCACATGGTTCGACACGACTTCCCATTGTCCTTCAGTTAACATAAAGGGCTTGGGGTTATTGGGAGGTGTAAAGTAGGCCAAGTGGTTGTACCCCTTAACACTGACCAAGTCAATGTAGCCGTCGGCGTATCTACCCAAGCTGTCATTTCTCGGTACGAACAAGGCATTGGAAGTGACTTCAAACCACGAGTTTTCTGCGTGATGGGTCCGGATCAACGTGGCTTCAGCACCAGCTTCGGCAGACACCAAAAACACCTCCATGATGTCACTGGCTCTGTTGCTTGTCTTAATCAAAACGAAGTCGTCAGACACCCAAAGCACCTCTGTCACAAGTTTGTCGCTAATCTTCTTGGAGCTAAGCCGAGCATTGTGGATTTCGAACGCCCCTCCCGAAACCTTGGGAAGTTGTGCTACAATCACCTCCACGGACGGATTGGGAAACCCTGGTTTTGGGTACTTGATGGACTTGAGCTCCGGGTATTCATCATGGCCACGTTGAACGTAATAGGGAATCGGAAACTCCGGCACTCGAGTGTCGTTGAACTTCAAGAAGGCCAATTTGTCTCCCCGAGGTGACCACCACATCACGACGTCGGAGGCGAAAACCTCCTCTTCGTAGACCCAGTCCGGTTTTCCGTTGAAAATATTAGCGCTGCCATCATGGGTGACTCTCGAGATGGTGTTCGGCTCAAGATGCTTGACGAAGACGTCATTCTTGAAAACAAAAGCGATGGCATCAGAGGTGGGCAGCCACAAGGCCACTGAGAGCTTATCGTACGGGTTTAACAATGGAGCAATATCCCCGGAAGATACATCCAACACCCAATATAAGGCCGTGGACGAGTGCCTCCAGCCTTTTGTGATGTCTGAGGTTAAGATGGCTTTAGACAAGTCTGGGGATGCCTTGAGCGAACTCACATCGTACGTGACGCCATGATACGTGAAGCTGGAAGCGTTGAATAACGTATAGTGGAAAGACTCATCAACGATGCTTTTGACAGTGTAGGTGGAGCCATCTCGGGCGCTTTCTTTGAGAAGATAAGTACCCTGGTCATTATGGATGGATTCAGGGCTCTGGATCCATTGAAGCTCCTTGAACTCCGGCCGGAACATATCGCTGCGAACATCCTTCATGCTTAGTCTTCTGTTGGCATTTCCAGTCTGATACCACGGAAACACTTTCGTGTCTGCGGGCTTTCGACGTCCATGGTATGGCTTCGAGGCCTGCGTTTGCACTAGTGACGAGACTGCGGTGACAAGAAACCCAGAGCCCCATATTAGTATCGTAAGGAGAAACAAGCCCGAGTAGAGCGACCGATAGATCCGGTACTGGCTGTATGGCGACTTGCGCTCACGCTCCTTGTCCTTGTCGGAGGGCAGGCCCAAAGATTTGCTGAAGCTCATGAACATGTTGGAAGCCGCCTGTTCTCTCAGAAGGCTGGGGAATGTAGGGGAAGAGTCTTGTGGAGGAGTGTGGAGGAATCTTGTGGGAGAAAAGGTGACTGTACCAGCACTTGCTGGTTGAGGACGGAGACAGAGACCGCTTTCCTGCACACAGCTCCTGATGTCTCAAGCAGCTATGTCATAGTGCGCCACAGCACCCACGTGCATCTGCGAGGATACTTAGACGTTTAAGAGTTACAACCTGTAGATGAAGAAACAGCCACAATAAATAGAGTGGGACGTATATTACGAAAATGTATGCCAAAGTGTACGGTGCGGAACCGCTCACTTGTATTGGGTATAATCATACCTGCCCTCGCATCATGTAGATGGTAGGTGGTTGGGTTTAGTGGAAAGCACCCGCATGAATATCTGACCCCGTTAGGTGCATGACTAGATACAGCTAGACGTGTTTTCCGCAAGCTTGAAGATTGTGCAATGCTTGGATTCTATTGTTCTTTGAGTCTCCCCCCTGTTGGCGTTGCAAATGGTCTATCACTCCTGGATTTGACCCTTTGACGTGGATGGGGGTTTGCTTTGCATAAATAGTGCTCTCTTGTGGAATGATTGGTTTTATGAGCTCGAGATGGCTTGACCAATATGAGATCGTGATCTGGCTTGGCAAGTTGACAGCATCACACTGGAAGTTGAAATGATTTGAATGTGCATCATTCAATTGTGTTTGGAGTGGGAATCATTGAGCTAAAAAGATCCGGACAGATCTCTGTGAATATTTTTTTCAAGTTGGAGCGCTTAATGGGCTTAGACAAGAAGCCTGACATTCCACTGTTCAAGCACTCCTTGACGTTGCTGGCATCGGCAAAAGCAGTCAATGCTATAATGGGGTTTTGGAACTTCAAGTTGTTCCGGATGATTTTCGTCGCAGTCAATCCGTCCATCTTAGGCATTTGTACATCCATGAAGATCATATCAAAGAGCGCCATTTTTTCAAAGGAGCCGTTGACTAAATCCACAGCCTCGGCTCCGTTTGCGGCCATAGTTATATTGTGGAACCCCTCGAGCTTAAGCATTCTCCGAATGACCTCTTGGTTGACCTTGTTGTCTTCGGCGACTAGGATGCTGAGGTGCGATAGATCATCAAGGCAAGTGTCTCCGGTCAGATTCTGGTTCACGGTTCCTGTGGATGAGCTTCTTGGTGGTGCATGCGGGACAGGAGGCTTCAAGAATTGTTCCTTCTGGCCATTAGTGTCACCAGAAGTCTCCAGTTCACGTTTATCGAAGTAGGACGTCTCGGGACCGGGAGGGTCTACGCTGAATTCCACCTTTCTGTTCTTCTTAGAGTCAGGGTTGAATTCATCATCACAAAACTGCTCTAGTTCATTAGGCGGTACCACAATCTCTCCACTTTGCTTCAAAGGTAACGTGAAGATAAACGTCGAGCCTTGCCCGATGGTGGACTTGAGAGTAAGCGTTCCGTGCATCATTTTTGCTAATTGGCGGCAGATTGAAAGCCCAAGACCAGTTCCTCCGTAGCTTCGAGACAATGTTTGGTCGCCTTGAATAAACGGTTCGAAAACCTTTTCTTGGAGAGCAGGCTCGATTCCGGAGCCGGTGTCCTTCACCTCGATTTGGATCACCCAGTGCTTTGGCGCATATATCTTCCGCATCTTGTATACCTTGTTGTTTTTGACCAACTCGTTGTTGAAACACTGCGACGAGTAGCTACTCGTCGACTCGTTATGCGGCAAATCAGGCTTCAGTGGAGGCCTTAAATCGCCATCTTCTGACGGGGCATCCGCCGGCTTCACATGCAATTGACTGGACTTGTCTATAATACTAACGTCTTTGTCGTCGAGATCACCCTCAAAATGGTTATATGACTGAGGAGCGCTGGCGTTGAATTGGGGCAACCCTGGGAGCGGCTTGTCACGCGAAAATTGCGCTCGGAATATGTTCTCCTCATACTCTGAAGTAGATAGAGTGGTAATGCTGTGGATATCGGAGAGCGGTTCCATTAGTTTTTCTGTGGTACTTGTTTCGGTGCGCCGAGTTCTGCTAGAATCTTGTCTCTGCAAAGGCTCAGCGGTGCGGCAATTTCCTGGGTTATTTCTCGACTCTTCGTGATCCAAATCGCCTTCAGGGCATTGGGACTTCTCATTAAGGTTCATGGCACTATTTTCTTTGAGACAGACCTTTTCAAATTTCACAGCCTTAGAGGCTTCATAGTCATACTCGCCTAAAATCTTGAAGCTCACATCCACAGACCCGTCGACGGGGGTGAACTTCAAACTATTTGACACAAGATTCATGACCACCTGGATGATTCTATTCGAGTCCCCCAATACAATCAATTTGCGGAATATCGTGGGCTTTAAGGATATTTTGAATTTGACCCGTTGATCCTGGGCCAACTTGCTGAATATTGATTTGACCTGATAAATAACCTCCAAGATCTGAAAGTTGGACTTTTCTAATTTGGAGCGATTCAAAGTATTTTTGGAATATGTCAACAACTCAGTTAGGATATGCAACAATAATTCACCCGATCTATGGATCAACTTAAGCGAGTCTTGTATCAGGTTGTGGTCAGTTTCGTCCATGGCAATCGATGTCATACCAAGGATTCCGTTCAAGGGTGTACGCAACTCATGCGAAATATTAGCAATAAACACAGTTTTTGCTTCGTTAGCGGCTTCTGCTTCAATTTTGGAGGCTTCGAGTTCTTTCGTCCTCACTTTAACCCGGTCTTCTAGATGGCCATATTGCTTCTCTAGCTCCTCGGTCATGATATTGAAAGCTTCAGAAAGCTCCGTTAATTCATCCTTGAAGAGATTTTTAGATTGCGGAATGCGATCAGGCAACCTTATTCCGGTAGAATACGCCGTAGAGCTTCCAGAGCTCACAATAGTATTCACCGAATTCCGTTTGTTTTGCAGGGAGCCCTCTGACTTGTCTGCATCAAGCAGATCGGACTGATAAGCACGCATGTCAGCATTGAATTTCTTTTCCTTTTTAGACCTGGTTATGGACTCGGTTGCGTCCTTTAAGCGAGTGATGGGACGCACAAAACCCACCGCCAATGGAAAGGTGAGAAGACACATAAATGCCCCTATACCAATCACCACGCCGATCATTATGTCGGTTAGTCTTTTGACGGGCCCTAGAAACTTCCTGCGGGGCTGCTCTATTATGATTGTCCAAGAAGTGTTGTAATCAATCTGGATGCGAAAAAAACCAATGGCAACGTTTCCGCCCGCTAGAGAACGGACTTTGGTGGCGGTACCCTGGGGCCTCGATAGAGCATAATCTGCCGCGGGAGAATTGGACACACCAATAAAAGTAGTGTAGGTGCTGAATATGGGCAGAAATCCAATAAGGACCTGCTTAGGGGTGTCGTTTGCGTAGATAGGCCGCAACACAACCGAGGAGTAGTCTTCGGAGTACACCTGATTGGTGAGGGCCGCTTTGATGCTATCGGCGCTGGCTATCACGGTCAAAAAACCAGTGACCTGCTGCTGGTTGACGATTATTGAAGAGTTGCCAAACACGGGGACGGTGATGCCCAAGAAAAAGGAATCCAGGTTTGTTGTATTGGATAAGGGCCCAGTCATGAAGCCCGTGGGAACAGCGTTTGAGGCGTTGGACAGTAGCGCAGCGGATCCAGTGTCAGTGCTAGTGCCAAAGGGATATAGAGCATCCTCCACGGGTTCGGAGATAGACACTTCAGTATTGTGGGACTCAGCCACCACGGAGAGACTTAAGTCATAGAGCCGGGCCGAGGCAAACGTTTCGGAAGTGGTGAGGAACAAGTCTAGCGCCGATTTGGAGGAGTCGAACACCAGGGCCGAGATGTTGCCCGCACGGTAGTACGAGAGAGGCGAGGTGATGGTATCCCTCTGCGAGAGCCACGACACCTGGTAATATAGAAACTGCAAGGACTGTTTTATCTGAGTGGCCTTCAATTGGGCAATCACTTGGAGGCGGTCTGCTCGTAGGTCGGAGGTGTTTTGCGACACATAGACGCCAATCACCACGGCCAAGATCAAAAGCGAGAAGAGCGACGAAAAACAGACGAGGATGATGAGCTGCGGGCGAATGCCGATTTTAATACGGCGCTTCTTCCCTCTTGTGCCTGTGATTCGGGGGATCATCATGGTGCCCGGAAGAGGAGTAGAGTGCACTGGCTGGCGGAGTAATGAGTAGGAATGAGGAAAAGCCAAAGCAAAATATGCGCGAAGCTACACCTGGCGTCGATGGAGGCGAAGACGCCAGCGCCAGGCAAATGAGGCGGTGACGGGACGAAAACGACTGTGCTGTTTAGCTCATCCCATGGACTTCGACACCAGCATCTACCATGCCCGAATTGTTGCACCCAGCAGGTGGCTTGGAGGACGGGCCTCGGGGCCTGCATGCGGAGGCAGGTCTAGATTCTCTCGCAGCGAGACAAAAGCGCGCCTGCACGCGGGCACGCGCGCAAGATACGCTTAACCTTGGCTGGGCAGCGCGAACGAAAAAGGCTGAGCCCGTAGTGAGTGCGAAAAACGGCGCCCGAATTGGGAAAGCAACCTTCCTGTATGAGCGGGAATGTCAATGAGGAACAATGATGGATAGAATACAAGATCCGTGATACGATCCGTAATCGAATACAGTGGTGATCCGTAATATACAAGTACATGAAACGAGCCATAATAGACTACATAGACTAATGCATGATAGAACAATGAGAGAATGCATGATAGAACAGTGAGAGAATGCATGATAGAATAATGTTGGACTAGTGCATGATAGAACAATATTAGACTAACTCATGATGCACCAACGTTGAATGGTACATAATAGAGCAATATTCGACTGACGCATGAATCAGTAGACAAATACCTGATAGAACAATCTTAGACCAATACATGATAGACTGCATTGGATTATCCATGACATATTATGTGACACGCATGGCAGAGTTGACTAAAATACTGCAGGATAAGTCCTTCCATACAAGTTCTTCCTTCTTTGTTTCTCTTCTTCTCTTAGTTTTTTCTTTTATCCTGCTATTCCTTTTTTTCTTTTCTCAAGTTCTCTGCTATCTTTCTGTTCCCTTTCCTAATTCCCTAAATACTTCTTTACTGTTATGTTTTTTTGTAGTTGTTTAACGTCAAGTACCTAAGAGAAGGTGTTTTCGTTGGTGATCCTTGAAACAAGGGGGGGAGGGGATCAGCCGAGCTTATATAGATAAAAACTGGCCCGCTTCGTAATGGGGCCTATTTGCCTCAGTTTCAGCCGGCATGGGTGCACGATGGGGCCATCTTTGGTAAATGTGGGATGCTGGTACACGGCGGGGACGCCCTAATGACCCAAAAAGTCTCAATCTGGCTTATCCGGAGGCCAAAATGGCGCCTGAGGCGGCATTTGCCGTGCATCTGAGAAAACCACGACGTTGCATTTGAGCAAAACCACGGCGCTGGTGCCATTTCGTCTAAGTCTCGGAGATAGTCGGTCAGGATTGGACACGCCTCTCTCCAGGTGGGGAAAAAAAGAAGTATCGACGGTTGCACGTCGCAGGTGAATTGTGTATCCATGGGTTGCGCGCTACCCATGGTGGATCCAACATTTACCATTACCCTCGTCAATATCCCAAATTATTCTTTCTTTTTTTTTCTTCATCACTGTTGTTTCTTCTTCTTCTTCTGTTTATTCTTCTTTCCTCTCACAGTTGAGGCTCCCCTTTTAACGGTGACTTCTGCTCTGCTGCATTGCGGGATGCCGCACCGAGATGCTGGTGCTACACCAATCATTCTTCATGTTGCAATCCACTGCGAATATATAAACGAGAATATTCGACATCACTCTGGTGCACGCGACGGCAAAAATTAGCTAAGCATACAAGGGTGCCTGAAGTGCCTATGAAAGACAGCATTACATGTATGCAAACATGAGCAGAATATGTGATGAGGTGAGTGTAGAGATGGTGATAGTGCTGAGATGGTGCTGATGGTGATAGTAATGAGATTAATACAAGGGCAGGTTCCAGCGCATCAGAACAAAATACATAGTGCATAACGTGCACGCAAAATCCAACGACACAAAGCCAACAATCTTCAGCAACGCAACAAAGCGGAGGGTTTCCTCACCTACGCTTCGCTGATGGCCTTGCTGCACACGCTTCGGAGGAGCACTTGTAAGGTTGCGCAAGATCCATAATCGGGTGCGCGCGTGTTCCAAATATAGATGCGCCGGAGGAAAAAAACCAAATCGCCCGCCCGTTCTAAAGCCGACCTTCCCTGCAACAACTCCCGCCGTCGAGTTACGTCGTTCCGAGCTACTCCCTCTGAGCATTTACATATCCCCGCCCTCCCATACACCTCAAGTCCAAGTCCAAGTTCATCCACCGCCATCGCGACATTCGTTTCATAAAAAGGCCTTCTATAATTGGCCATCACCCCGCCATCACGCTCATCCAATCTTTTGATCCTTTCATAGATCTATTTGATTCTGTTTATACATTGTTCGAATCCCTGTATATATCTTCAGAAATCGTCATACTGATATTCAAACCCACTCATTGATTATTCGAATCCATTAACATATTCTCCCATTGGCCCACTTCTGCCCGATCCATTCCCAACCTCACTACCATTCCCAATTTCACTACCATTCCCAATTTGCCTACCCTGGTTTCGTTACATCAATCCCCGATCCACCCATCATCTGTCCTGACATTTTCTTTATAAAGCTATCCCTCCATGATATCCGCGATCTTCCTATTGTGGACTTCTCTTCTCCTTTATGTGATTCAGGCTGCCAGCCTGCTGCCGCCGCCATCCATCACAACCCTAGTGTCCGCCACGCCCACCACAAATACTTCCCACCTCACCATCCCCATTTACTGCCTGTATGACCACCAATACTACATCGAGGTGGGCAACAACCAGGGCCAGCTTGCTCTTGCTCGCATAGACTACCTCCTGCTGGAGCTCTGGGTCTTGGATGGCCATGAAATGCTAGAGTGCGATGTTTTATATACCGCGTTGGAGCATGCTGATACTACGTGGTACCCATCGCTAGTGACGTATCGCCACCTGACGTATCCGGGATTGGATTGCTACTGGCTGAGTGCCTTCTACCCAACTCAAACCATTACCACAACCGTGGGCTCCGTCAAGACCACCATGGTGCAGGTCCAGCAGACGGGAGACCCATTTCAGTTGGAATATGCCAACGGAATACATGTTGAAGGAGTCACTGCCACGGCTAATATCACCGTGGATCTACAGGACTCTAATAAATTGGAGCTCCCTAGCTTTCTGTATCTCCTTGCTACTGAAGCAAACAGAAACCTTGGTGGCATGGGCCTCGCTCACTTACCCGGGTCCGAAGGAGTCTTGGGCAGACTTGTGCAACTAAATATGACCTACGCCAACAGCTACTCGATATTTTATTTCAACGAAACGGACGAGGAGTCGTATTTGGCTGGTTTTCTTTTCCCGGGCTCTGTGGATAAGAGCCTCTTCATCGGCGATTTGTACTCGTTCCCGATGGTCTCTTACGTGGGGCTGGGCTCCCTTGAGGGTTCTTTGCCTATCATCTCTTTGGATAACATGGAACTAGAAAATTTGTTGACAGAAAGCAAGGCCCAAATCTATGAAGAATCATTGCCCATAGCCATTGATCCGCTTTTAGACTTCACCTACTTGCCCTTGTCAGCTATAGTGAATATAGCGCTACAAACGAATGCGTTTTACAGTTCAAGCCAGGGTGTGTGGGTGGTAAAGTGCTCCGATATTGACAACAGCAATGCTACACTTAATTTGAACATGGGACCCTTGGCATTGAAGATCCCTCTCACCGCGCTTCTAAATCCAAGAAGCGATTCATCAATGCTGACATTCGCCGGGGGCGAACCCGCGTGTATATTCAACTTGTTCCCTTCGGACAGCTTGGGATACCCTTGTATTGGTTCGCCGATGTTGCGGTTTATGTACATGGCGGTGGACAACGAGGGACGCAACGTGGCTTTGGCTAACTCAAACCAGGATTTGAAGCCCTCAGACGATAATAGAAACCTGTCGCTTAGGCATATATCTTCAGGGCTGATTCCTTTCGCCACGACACACAATGTGACCACGCTGACGCAAACCTTCACCTTTTATCAGCAAAACTCCACGTCGGATGGAAGCATCCCAGCACGACTCTCGCAGGTGCAGATAAACTCTGACGGCGTGTACATCACAGATGGAATCTCAAATACCCAAACCAACTCGGCCAGCGCAGCTCAGGCAGCTTCATCCACTGGAGGTGCCGACCGGGGAGTGCCCAGTATGGACACCAACGCATCCTATATAAAGCTTGGTCTTATTCTACTAGGCTCGGTGATGGGGATGAGCCTTTTGTGATTGTGACATTTGTGATGTATGTGTGACATTCGTGCCTGCCATTGCAATAAGACTTAGAGTCGTTTCAAATCAATCGTCTCTGGAGCCTCGACCTGGCTCTCTGTAACAGAAGCCAAGCTGGCATAGCCCTTAGCGACCTTATGGTCGCGTTCCATGTATCTGTAAAAATTGTACCATAGGATATCGAGGAAGGTGATGATCAAACCGATGCAATTAATAAGACTCAAGGTATCGCCGAAAATCATAGATCCAAGCATGATGGTGAGCAATTCCTTGAAGATGCCTGCAATGGAGAGGGTCAAGACTTGAGCCACCGAGAGAAGCTGGAACTCGCATAGGGTCATGGCAAAGGCCAAGATGCCGGGGGTGACCATCAAAAGAACGGTCTCGAAAGAACCTTTGAGGTCCCACATGGGCAGAGACAAGAATTCGTCCAAGCCTTCGAATATAAGCGCGAAAACAAAGAGCACCAACACCATACATGGGGAAATGTAAAAGATGGTCAGAATGGGGTTTTTGGTGAAGTCGTTTTTTTTTAGCAAGAGCTGAGTAAAGGACCAGCGCAAGCCCAGTACCACAGAAGCACCGAGAATGAGAAAGATGCCTATCGGCTGGCGGTCATCGTCCAAGTCCGGCGCCAAGTTGTCGGGTTTCTTAGTCATCATGATGACGGAGGCACTCATAACGATCACAATGACAATTAAGCGCCAATGGAAGGTTTCCAAGCGAAAGAGAAGGCCGAACACAAGCACAAAAATCAAGCTGGACGTTTTGAGCATGGTATAGAGCGACAAGGAGATATACTCCAAGGACACGTTGCTGAGGCCGATATCACCGGCGGAGGCCAAGGCACAGGGCAAGATGTGGATGCAGTAGGACGAGAGCGGCATGGATAACGACGACCAGAGCGCAGGCAGCGGAGAATTGACGGCCGGCCTTAGCTTCGGGCGGGCGTAGAGGACCAAGGCGCTCAAGGTGAAAAGGCAGACTTGATGGAACGCGGTGACAAACAAGGGAAAGCGGAAGTTGAGGCCGCGTCCAAACATCCACTTGTTATAAATGGAGATGGACATGGAGAAAAAATACCATCCTGCAATATAAAGCGGTGCTGACAAGAACATCGGGGACTTGGGTGGATCCTGAGGGGATGTCATTGAGGAAGGGAATTAGGAGCCGAGGGATGGATCTTTCGGGGGTCAAGACGAGTTCAGGGTGCGGCAGTTGAAACAGGCCAGGTTGTGAGAAAGAAGTTGAAATGACGGAACAAGTGAGCAGGAGATTGAGGGGATGGTTTTAGAGGTGCCCGTCCATTTCTTTGAGGTGACTTGTCCTTGGCGCTGCCAAGCGCGGCTTGACTGAGCAAATCTGTACACCGGCCTCCAAATCGGGTACGGAAACGAGCCGCTGAAATAGAAACCCGTCCTTCACGAAAGCTGTGAAGCACGCGAAACGGCCCCATCTCCATCACGCGGCACCCCAAACAATCCTGCCCCACGCCAAACCAATGGCTGTGGACTGCACCAAAAGACAACCACAGTATGCCTTATACAACTGGATTCCAGAATCAAAATACATGAATTGGAAAGAAAAAAAAGACGTACAAGGTGTAAAGGTGTAAAGGTGTAAAGGTAAAGGTAAAGGTGTAAAGGTAAAGGTGTAGAGGTAAAGGTGTACAAGGTGTGCAAAGTGTACAAGGTAAAACAGAAGATTCGAAGACAGATCTTTGATATCGGTTGATACCTTGTAAAAATATGTTTGTTCAGGGATCCCAGGATTCTCGGGCCTAGTGCTAAAATTGGCACCGATAAGTGCGTATGGCGCGGTGCCGGAACTACGGCTACATGCCGCGCGTATTGTGTGGCATCCATTAATGACCATCCGGAGTTGTCATGCTGTGGTCAAGGCTGTGCAGTTCTTTGATCGGGGTCGCGGGTTCTGATGGACGAAAAAGTTGAGAGGATGTTTCCGAATCCGAGTCAGGCCTCAGTGCGCATGTGCGTATATTAATTATGGACAGTCGACTGGGGACTGGCCAGATGACCAGGCTAAGATAATATGCCCATTAACAAGCTACAGCGTAGAAGCTTTTGACACGATACCAAGTAGGTTCCTGGGCTTTTGGGGCTTTTGGGGCTTCAGGGGTTCCACTTGTGATCTCACATGGTAGGTATGTGGGTAGTGCACCCATAGACTAAATTTTATAAGACCAGTCAAAAACAAAGGCAAAGGCAAAGGCGAAGACAAAACTATGCAGCTTACAAATATAAAAGCGAGGACAAACTATAAAATACAGTTATAGACTAAAAGAACAGAAACTATAAACAATACTAACTATTAACAATGTAAAGTCCAGATCCAAAATTTACAAAAATACACAAAATCAATAACATAAAATCAAAAACTACAAACCACAGAGTGTGCAAGAAACAGAACGGCTGAAATGCCCAGTGCGTAGAAAAGATGCATGCGTTAATGGTTTCTAGGAGCAGGAAAACCTCGAGATTTGAACAAGGCGCCTCTGATGTGTAGGACAGTAGTCTGCACCAGGCGTAGTAGCCTGCAATCGGGCAGTTTTGTCCAGTGCCAGGCCAAAAGCCTTGGAAGCCAGCCATACATAACAATCCACAGCACGGCGAGGCTATGGCCGGAAGAGACCGTGTATTAAGACGGGAAAGCGCGTTATTCCGAGTGAGTGTGCTCCATCAATCTGAGGCGAAACCGCCTTGGATCAATAAATAAGTGATACATGCCGCAAAAATCAGTGGAACACAGTCAGTGGAATCATCAGGCAAAAACTAACACTCTCGGTGGTTGAGAAAAGATCATCCTTGTGCCCAACCTTTCAAGGACACCTGCATCTTCTCGTGGGGTGAAGCGCCTGAGGTTCATTCGGGTGATGCCCATCGCCGGATGGATGCACGTCGGGCTATCTTAAGGCCGACGGCGCAGAGGCGCCTAGAAGCGCGCACCCGGGCGCAGGCTAAGGTAAAGCACTCTATCCTAGAGCAGGTGTCTGGTAGCTACGTGCAGACTATTGGTAGTGTATGCATTCAAGGGTAGCTCGATGACCATAATGCAAGTGAGGTGGCAGCCAGACCACTCTGAATTTGGGCTTGGAAGGGAGGAATACAAGGCACGGGAAGAGATTTTAACCACTGTTCCCACCGGATCCAGGGATTCCAGGTTTATAGTATATTGCATGCATTTTCGTCCATGTGGTCTCACATCAATAGCTTCATACACTCATCAATAGATGGATTTCATCACAGGATCTGTGCCATCAACACATGTCATCAGTACTTTACCGGGGGTCGGACCCACCATGTATACACCTGCGATGTTATGTTCTTTTGTAGTTGTTTTAGCGTCAAGTACTCAAGAGAAGATGTATTCGTTGATGATCCCTAAAACAAGGGGGATCATCCAAACTTATATAGATAAAAACTGGCCCGGCCCGCATGAGGCGTCGGGCGCCTCATGGCGAGGTGCCGGCCTGATTGCGCCATTCCAGCCGGAGTGGGGGCACGATGGCGCCATACTTGGTCGGAGTGGGGTGTTATACACGTTCGGGCCGCCTTGGGCGTCCCGATAAGTCCTGGTCTGGCTTATCTAGACCAATGGCGCCTCGAAGTGGGTATTAGTCCTGCATCTAAGAAAACCACGACGTTGCTTTTGGGTAAAACCACGGCGCTACATCGGATAAGATGCAGCGGGTGCCATCTCGTCTGAGTCTCGGCGATAGTCGGTCGGGATAGCGCCCGTCTCTCTCCAAGTGGGGGTAACCATGGCGTCCACTTGTAGCGTACGTCGCAGGTAAATTTGGTATCCATGGGTAGCGCGCTACCCATGGTGGATCTAACATGCGATGTGTGGCTAAAGACGGACTCACCGGTATTTTCGACAAGAGCCCGATTGGACCTGTTCACGAGATAGGGTGCCAAAGGCGGCGGGATCTTGGCCAGCTTTCCTGTACAATTAGATGATCCCCTCTTGTTCTAGGGACCATCAACGAATGAATCTTTAGCACTGTTATCTAAGAATCTAACACTATCATTATCAATTGGACCTCTGGGATAACCAATATGCTGAATTGACCAAGAAAAAGAGTATTTTGTCACGCTCTTCTCCGAGAAGAGCGTGCCATTCCTTACATACCGTTATTCCTCCTAGGCACCTACAACGCATTGAACGGTGGAACAATTCCAATTGTTCGCAATCACCATGTGGACATATCTACCAAAGATGCATCACATCTCGTAGCATGAATGACTGGGACGAGTTTGGCCAAAGCCAGCAGGGGGCTGCTTCGGCTCAATTCTTAAGCAGATAACGCCATTTGCCAGTGACCCGAAGGAATGGTTTGTCTCGCGCCAGGATCAACTACTACAACAAGGGTCCTCAGTGGGGTGGAATAGCCCATCTCACGAGTCTACACCCTACGCACTGCTGCAAAATGCTAATGCGTGGGCTGTGCGATGCGCCTAACAGGAATGCAAGGCCATCTACTCCCCTAATCCTGTTTGGACTGGATTCTGAAACTGGTCGCTGAAGCAGCCGCAATCCCCTATTGGCGGCAAACACTCCAGCGCATAGCAGAATGTGTGGAGGAGCCAGTATCAAAGAAAAAAATGCCATGCCGCTGTGGACGCCGACTGCCTCACGGGCTTGTACCGACGTTTTCATCATGCAGACTGGTTTCCGAATCTAAGAGCAGCCCTTCGTTCGGGTTGCCGGGGTCATCTGGGTGTGCGTGTAATGAATGAGGTGCAAAACGCCATTACTCGCCTGATATGCGACTGAGTCCTTTGCGTTGCACATAAGCGGGGCTGATAGAGCTAGTTGTTTTGGCCAGGCTCGATCTTATGGTTCATCAGGGCGCGACGCGCTCACTGCGGCCACGTGACTGGAAGATGCGTGGAGAGAGGGAGAGGTGCCTGGTGTAAGGCAATGCTCCGTGGTAAATGCATGGGCACATGAGATTTTACGGGTCGGTGGGTTGGGGATGCTGTGGTGGGGTGTGGCTCCGACCAAGGTAGGTCTCGGCGGCGGGCTCGGGGTTCATGGTGAGCTTGGCGGTCGGCAGTCAGGGTAGGAGTGATTGACGATTGTGGCATTTGCCGCGACGTGCGTCCCTGGCCGACGCCGGTTCGGCATCTAAGCACTAATGATGGCGAGCATTTTGGTACTCGTGAAGGGCTGCCAGGCACATGTTCGCAGCAGAACACTTTCTCCATGCACGCACATGCAGGACGGCGGTTCCTTACATAGCACCACCCGTCGCGTTCGTCTGCCACCCCAAGAATGGCACTCGACTCCAAGCTGTCGCTCTACGTGCTCCAGGAAACGTACATCGTCGAGCAGATCCGGCGCATTTGTCTGAAGGGAGGGCTATATGCCTTGATCTTGGACAAGAAGACAGAGGTTGCGCTCTACCTGGTGGTGACCAAGGAGGCTCTCTTGCGCATCGTCACCACGGTGGAGATCATCGACGCCAGGCGCCGCATGCTGAACTACCTCCTGGCGATCTACTTGGTCGAGCCCACCGTCTACAACTTCAACTGCATCTTGGCCGACGTCCATACCAAACGCTACAAGCTGGGCGTGGGGCTTTTCTTGCCGTTTCTGCAGTGGGATGAACAGGCCAACCGCATGTTCAACTCGTCTCGGTTCTTGCAAAATCCGCAGGTGGCGCAGTATTTCGACGGCGGCGATTCCGTCAACTTTGTCCACTGCTCCATGGTTCCGGTGGAGTCGCGGGTGTTCTTGGCCGATAAGACCACGCCAAACTCCATGCCCATCTACTTTAACGAGAACTGCTCCGACCTCGTGTTGCCGCAGGTGCGTAAGGCGGCCAAGGCCATAGTGAACGCCCTCGTGATTGCGGGCGAATACCCGCTCATCCGCTTCTACTCTCTGCCCGAAGCCAGCCACCCGGCCGCGCGGTTGCCGGAGTTGATCGCTGATGAAGTGCAACGCCAACTCGACGACTACTCCCGCGCGAACGAGTCCTACCCTCCCGCGTACTCGCCCGATAAGCCGCGAGCTATCTTGCTCATCTGCGACCGTACGCTAGATCTCTATGCTCCTTTGTTGCACGAATTCACCTACCAGGCTATGGCCACCGACATTGTGGAGGGCCTCGAGAGGAACAACTGCTACAAGTACCGCAGTGAGAACGAAAAAGGCGAGGAGCAGGAGATGCTGACCAGCCTTGACTCTGAGAAGGACGAGACGTGGGTCGCATTGCGCCACACCCATATCATTGAGGCCTCGGAGTTGATTGTCAACCGAATCAACGACGTGATCAAAAATAACCCCATGATGGTGGACCGCACCCAGGCTAAAACCTCTTCTGATTTGATGTACGTGGTTGCTCACTTACAGGGCTTTGACGAGGAACGTCGGCAGGTCACCTTGCACAAGACCTTGATTGATGAGTGTTTGGACATCAATGCCACCCGCAAGTTGGCCGAGTTCGCTGCAGATTTCGAGCAGACCTGTACGGCTCAAGGGACCCTGTTTGAGGGAGTTCACAACAAGCACTTGCATGATGATCTCATTAAGCTTCTTGCGCGAGACGATTTGCATGTCAATGACAAAATGAGGCTTGTATTGATCTACAGTCTCTATCGGGGAGGCTTGGTGGAGGCCGACTTTGTCAAGTTGGCGCGGTTTATTGGCGTTCGTGACAACCAGATAGTGTCTCTAGTGCTGCGATGCTTCCACAACTTGAGGAAGTTGAACTTTCCCATTGTGAAAGCGTCGGTGTCTGACAAAAAAATCTCTCGTCAAACCTTCCACACCATCAACAATGAAGGTACCTATAATACCTCTCGGTTTGCGCCCGGCATTAAACGCGTGTTATTCAATGCAGCAAAATACGAATTGGACGAGAACTGGTTTCCTTACTTTCGTGACAAACCGCTACAAGATGACACGCCCGGTAGGAGCAGTCTTGCAGGCCCCAGTGGCCATGAGCCTCAAGGGTCCTTACGAAACGCCAGAATCAAGGCGTCATGGGCGCCCTCCAGTGCGCGGTCGGCCAATTCTGCTTCGACCAAGAACAAACAGAGGGTGTTCTGCTTTGTAGCGGGCGGCATAACCTATTCGGAAGTGCGGCTGATATACGAGCTTTCATCCACTTTAGGCAGCGAGTTCTACATTGGCTCCGAGGCAATCTTGAAGCCGCGGGACTTTTTGATCGGGCTTCAAAGCATTGATGACGTTAAAACGCCGGTCAATTTGGAGCTTCCCATATACACAGAGCTCAATTTGGATACAAGCCAAGCACCCGACCACTTGTTTGATGTTCCAAGGCCTCCGACCGCCCCTGCACTGGCACAAGCATCGAGCAACGGGGGACACAGCTCAACCCCGAGCGCGGGCTCTACAGCTTCTTCTGCATTAAATGCTTCCTCCCCGGCAACAAAGGCCAAGTCGAACACCCCGGGCCACTATCAGACGCGGGTCAACCAGTATGCCACGGACTTGGGCGAGGCTCCCAAGGAGAAGAAGCTGTCCAGATTGAAGAAGTTATTTAGATGATGGTGAATTTTATGGGTTTGCACACGGCGGGGGCCCAGAATCTCCGCAGGCATAATTCAAATCGAAAAGACGGTCACAACCCAAGTGAAAATGATGTGGCTTCTCAAGGTGCTGATGGGTCTTCATCGGATATTCGCGCCATCAAAACTCCCCAAGTTTAGAGGTTATACGATATTTGAGGCGATACCGAGATATAAGGAGGAGTGCTTAGCAAAGGCATCCCGGTTTGATCCATTGCTGAACCATGATGTCTCTGTCATTTCAAAGGTTTATTGCACCAATCAGCGCCGTGTAGAAGCCAGACTCTCGACGCTACTCTGATTACCTAGGCAGTGTGGAGCTGCAGCGCGGCAAAGGCGCGCGCTTCTTCGTGGTTGGAGAAGCGTGCCGCAAGACTCTTCCCACGAACGCTATTCACGCCAGTGCACACCTAGCACACAGTGAACAATGCCATGAAAAAGTAAACACAATCAAACACTAGACCCTTTATCCAAATCTTGTATCCAAAGCCTGCATCCAAGGCCCCGTATAGAATTAGTCTGAACCAACCTCGTAGTATCGCCCGCACCTCTGTCCTTGCGATAGCAAGCCATCACGTGCGGCCCACATCTAGAAATTCGCGCACACCGGAAATACCGCACATAAAAGCCGTGTCCTCAGCCAGCACGTCTTTGCCACTACCACCACTTACTTCCCCGTCTGTTTTAAGCTTGTACAGTCTTGTCTAAACAGGCTCCCGAAAACTACTTCTGCTACAGACCTTGCCGAATCCAGTTGCTCGGGATATCAGCTCTTCACTTTTCAACGGCGGGCTCGGGAAGACATATTGACCAATTTGCCACTCGTCAAGAGCCAGCCGCAAGAGACTTGGTCCACACGTGTGCAGACTCAAGGACCCTGGATTTGCAAGGCTTCCATTATTAGCATTGCCCCGTTTCCAATTTGATTTGAATTAAGCGCATTTTGCCATGGAGCAGTTGGCAGGTGTGCAAATGCCCCAATTCCAGAATTGGGGTGTTCTCTCGGAGATGCCTTTTCTCGCGCTCAACGAAGCGTCGTCACACAGAGGCAATTCTTCCCTGCCCATACCAGACGTGCCAGGCTGGATGCTGTGCGTGTGCCAAGATGGATGGGGCCCCCTCTCGCCCGTCTATAGCGATTTGACGCCGTGCTTTTTTGACGGTGCTCTCTACGCTACCTCGGGTGCGGTGTTACTTCTCGTGGGGCTCTACCAAGTGCATGTATTGGCTTCTCGCAAAATAACCGCTGGAAACAAGGTCAGCTGGTCGTTTTATGTCAAGATCGCCTTGAGCATCTTGCAGGTGGGCCTCACAGTGGCTATCGTTAGTCATTTGGGCCCCATTGATATCATCAAAACTGCTGGCTTTGTTAACATCGCTGTTGGCGTGGTGGCGGTGATGCTTCATTATTTGGAGCAGTTCAAGTCTACCATCTCGAATGGCGTGTTGCTCTTTTACTGGTTGTCTCAGGTAATTTTCAGCGCGGGCCGCATTGTGGCCATGTCTATCCGAACCGGCTTGAAGGGCGAAATCGCTTCTCTTTCTATTTTAGCTGCCGTCAATGCCTTTCTTTTGCTTCTGATGGAGATGTATTTTCCTCCGCAGCCGTTGAGCCCCTATTCTACTTCGCTTAATACGTCTCCTTTCGACCGCGCCAATATATTCTCCAGAATCACTTTTCTCTGGATGGCCCCTTTGATGAAAAAAGGCTTCTACCAATACTTGACCGAGGCGGACTTGCCTTTCTTGCCCCAAGCCATCAAATCCAAGAGCACTGCGGACTTGTTCTACTCGACGTGGAGCAATCAAGTCGATCCTTCACTAGTCAAAACGTTGTCGCAGGCCTTTGGTCTTCCTTTTGTCCTTGGTGGTGTGTTCAAAGGTCTTCAGGATGTGCTAGCATTTGTGCAGCCTCAATTGCTCCGTCTTTTGATTCGCTTTGTCAATGATTACTCAAAATCCGTTGAAGAGGGCGACCCACTCCCTCTCACTCGCGGCTTGATGCTTGCTGGAGGCATGTTCCTTGTCTCTGTAACGCAAACGGCGTTTCTTCATCAATACTTCCAACGTGCATTTGATTTGGGAATGAACATCAAGTCTTCCTTGACAGCAGTCATCTACGATAAGTCTTTGGTGTTGTCCAACGAAACGAAGCAGGGATCTAATACCGGAGACATTGTAAACTTGATGTCCGTGGATGTACAAAGATTGCAGGATTTGGTGCAAAACTTACAGGTCATATGGTCGGGTCCCTTCCAGATCGTCATGTGTCTTTATTCTTTGCATGGCATCTTGGGCAACTCCATGTGGGCCGGTGTCTTTGTAATGGTGGTAATGATTCCCTTGAATGCTGTCATTGCAAAGTACCAAAAGAAGTTGCAGAAGACACAGATGAAGTTCAAGGACGAAAGGTCCAGTTTGATCAGTGAGATCTTGAACAACATTAAGTCGCTCAAGCTCTATGGGTGGGAGCACCCTTACTTGGACAAATTGAACCACGTGAGAAACGACAAGGAATTGTCGAATCTCAAGAGAATGGGGGTATTCAGTGCGGTGTCGAATTTCTCGTGGAATTTGGCCCCATTCTTGGTGTCGTGCTCTACTTTTGGTCTCTTTGTCCTCACCAACAGAGATGCGAGCTTGTCCACAGATATTGTCTTCCCAGCTTTGTCTCTTTTCAACTTGTTGTCCTTCCCCTTGGCTGTGGTCCCTATGGTGATCACCAATATCGTCGAGGCCCAGGTTGCCATTTCAAGATTGACCAAGTTTTTGACCAGTTCAGAGTTACAGTCTAATGCTGTCATTAGATCGCCCGGTGCGCAGAAAATTGGCGAAGTGGCAGTTTCTGTTAAAAACGGAACGTTTTTATGGTCCCAGCAAAAAGGAGAAGAATCCTACAAAGTCGCGCTTTCAAATATCAACTTTGAGAGCAAAAAGGGACATTTGGATTGTATCGTTGGCAGGGTTGGCTCGGGTAAGTCATCTATTTTGCAATGTTTTTTGGGCGACTTGTACAAACTTGATGGAGAGGTCAAAGTTGCAGGAAAAATCGCTTATGCTTCGCAAGTGCCTTGGATCACTAATGGATCCGTGAAGGACAACATCCTCTTTGGCCATAAGTACGACCCCGTTTTCTACCAGAAAGTCTTGGAAGCTTGTGCGCTCACTGTGGACCTCAAGATTTTGCCCAAGGGCGATAAAACCGAGGTGGGAGAAAAGGGAATATCGTTGTCCGGCGGTCAGAAGGCCCGTCTTTCGTTGGCTCGTGCAGTGTATGCCAGGGCAGATGTTTACTTGCTTGACGACCCTTTGAGTGCGGTTGATGAGCACGTTGGCCGGCACTTGATTAATAATGTGTTGGGACCCAATGGATTGTTGAAGTCCAAGTGCAAGATTCTCGCCACTAATGCTATTCACGTTCTCAGCATCGCTGACCATTTGCACATGGTGAAGGATGGCAAGCTAGTCGAGCAGGGCTCCTTCCAAGAAATTATGGCACAAGAAAAAAGTCCTTTGCGTCAATTGATCGTGGATTTCGGCCAGAAGTCCGCCTCGACAAGTAATGTGCAATCCTCAGCGAACTCCACGAAACAGGAGACCGAAGAGGATATTGAGAACTTGCCCGAACTTGTGGCACAGATTTCGAATGTGCAGGTGGAACCGGATGCAATTACTCTTAGAAGAGCATCGGAAGCAGAGCTCATTTCCGACGAGGAGCGTTTGCTCCTTGCTCAAGACGAGGATGAAGAGGAGGATGAAGACTCCAAGGCCAGAAAAGAACACTTGGAGCAAGGCCAGGTGAAATGGGACGTGTACAAGGAATACGCCAAAGCTTGTAACCCTCGCCATGTTCTTATTTTCTTGATGTCGACGATCTTGTCAATGTCATTCAACGTTGGCTCGAATGTTTGGTTGAAGCACTGGTCTGAAGTCAACACTCAGTATGGAAGCAATCCACACGTGGGCAAGTACTTGGGCATGTACTTTTTCTTGGGGCTTTTCTACTCGCTTTGCACGTTAATCCAGACATGTGTGATGTGGATTTTCTGCACCATTGAGGGATCCCGCAAGTTGCACAATGGCATGGCTGTCAGTGTGTTGCGGTCACCCATGTCGTTCTTTGAGACGACCCCAATCGGTCGGATCTTAAACAGATTCTCCAATGACATATACAAGGTGGACGAGGTTCTCGGAAGAGTCTTTGGAATGTTTTTCACCAATTCGGTCAGGGTTGGCTTTACAATTCTTGTCATTTGCTTTTCCACGTGGCAGTTTATCTTCATCGTGGCGCCTCTCGGCGTGATGTACATTTACTACCAACAATTCTATTTGAAGACGTCGCGAGAGTTGCGTCGGTTGGACTCGGTGTCCAGATCACCCATCTTCGCCAACTTCCAGGAATCTTTGAACGGTGTATCCATCATCCGTGCCTACGGCCAGTGCGAGAGATTCAAGTTCTTGAACCGGGCCAGAATCGACAAGAACATGCGCGCATACCACCCTGCGGTGAATGCTAATAGATGGTTGGCGGTGCGGCTCGAGTTTTTGGGCTCTATCATCATCCTAGGCGCCTCCGGCTTGTCTATCTTGAGTTTACGGAGTGGAAACATTAGCGCAGGCTTGATTGGGTTGTCAGTTTCGTATGCCTTGCAGATCACCCAGTCGTTAAACTGGATCGTTAGAATGACCGTGGAAGTCGAGACCAACATCGTCAGTGTGGAGAGAATCATGGAGTACTCGCAGCTCACGCCCGAGGCACCCGAAATCATTGAGGACAACAGGCCTGCGCCCAACTGGCCTGAGCACGGCGAGCTTGTGTTCAACAACTACTCCACCAGGTACAGACCCGAGTTGGACTATGTTCTTAAGGGCATCTCCTTGAGCATCCGGCCCCACGAGAAGATTGGAATCGTGGGGAGAACAGGTGCAGGCAAGTCGTCGTTGACGTTAGCTTTGTTCAGGATCATCGAGGCCTGCGAGGGCAACATCACCATTGACAAAGTCAACACCAGTGACTTGGGGTTGGCGGACTTGAGACACAAGTTGTCCATTATTCCGCAGGATGCACAGGTGTTCGAAGGCTCCATCAGAAGCAACTTGGACCCCACCGGATGCTTTACGGATGAACAGATGTGGAAGGCGTTGGCGCTGTCTCACTTGAAAGACCATGTGCTCAAAATGTACGACAACAGAGATGAGGAGGACGAAAACATGACTTCCGCTTTGGAAGTGCGGATGAGCGAGGGAGGCTCCAACTTGTCGGTGGGCCAGAGACAGTTGATGTGTCTTGCACGTGCGTTGTTGATCCCGTCTCGGATTTTGGTGTTGGACGAGGCTACTGCTGCGGTGGACGTTGAAACAGATCAGGTGTTGCAGCAGACCATCCGAAGCGAGTTTACGGACAGAACCATCTTGACCATCGCCCACCGGTTGAACACCATCATGGACTCCGACCGCGTCATTGTGTTGGAGCAGGGAGAGGTTGCGGAGTTCGACACCCCAAAGAACCTATTGAAGAACAGGAACTCGTTGTTCTACTCGTTGAGTAAAGAGGGCGGAGTCATTGACGATGGAGAGGGCGAATTAGAGAAGGAGAAATAGCGAGCACTAGTTTAGCTCTAAGGTTAATATACACAGAAGATCAGTGCTCACTGCGTTTGCGCAAAGAGTTGATATGATACAAGGGATAGAACTCCGAGCGTTGGGACACTTGCGAGAAGTTGTGGCCGGTCATCACGTCCCCGACCGCGGTGTCTTGTTTCTCGAAGAGGAGATTCTGGCCAAGCTTGTACAAGTCGAGAAGGTGGTTGTCGCTCTCGACATCCAACGACACGATGATGCGGTCGCCAGCAAAAGCAAAGTCCACGATGCAATTGTCGGCAAGGATTGTCTGCTTGAGCGAAGCGCTGAATTGGGAATCCAAAGTAAAAACCAAAATGCACCTTGTGTTCTCACACAAGACGAAAATGAAATTGACTCCGTCTTTAGAGAACGTGGCCACCTTTGAGATACACAACTCTTTCACCGAGGCCTCGTCCCTGAACCTGTCGGGGGGGAAATGTGCCTCCGACAAATGGGTCTCCACGGCTGGGCGTAAGTCAATGCGGCCCACGCGCGTGTTGCTCCACCATTTCCACAATAGCAAGTAATCGTCTCCTCCGCCGCTGATGAGCAAGTGCTTGTCGAAGGAACAGATGTGCAAAATAGACACGAACTCGCGGTGGCCAAAGAGCCAGTGCTTCACCACGTAGGACTCGGGGTAGCACGTGACCTTGATGTGTTCGTCTCGGTCGCCCGTAAGAATGTACTGCCTGCCTTCGTGTTCAGCAACCAACACGTCACTCAACATGGAGACATGGCCCAAAATAGGAACGAGGTCTTTCTCTTCCACGGCCGCCGAGTCATCAATGGGTATTTCATAGACATCGCCAAACTTGTCTCCGAGAACAATGCTGGTGTCTTGCAAAGAGGTCAGAACGGCGCATGGCCGCTTAGGAAACACTTGACGCTTGACGAGCTTGACGCAATTGGGCTGTTGGAAGTCGAGTTCGAAAACGACAGCTGCTTTGTCGCTGTCGGTGGTACCAATGATATACTTTTCGTTTCGGGTCAAGGTCAAAGAACGAATGTAATTGTAGATCTTGGGGGCCCCCGGGCCGGGGACGGGGATTTTGTGCTCCTTCTTGGGCTTTTTGGGCTCGGGCTCACCTCGGAGCTTGGCTTCCTCCTCCTCCCTTTTCTTTTGCTCTTCTCTGCGCTTCATGAACTTCTGTTCATGCAAGGTTTGTGAGTCGACATCATCAGACCACGAGCCCACCTGGCTCCCATCGGCAATGCGATACACAATGAGGTGGTTTTTCACCGATGTGAATAGATATTCGCCATTGCTATCTGCAATTAATATCTGGAATGGGTGCTTCATGGCAGCTCGGGGAATCTGCCTGGAGGGGTTTTTTTTTCCACTGGTGGGGCTCAGCGTCCTGCATATACGTATGCGGTCTCCACCTATTTCTTAAAACCCCACGTCCACCCGGCCTTTGGCGTGGCTTTGGGCACTGAGTTCTGCTCCAGGGTTGCTGTTGTCTCACTTGGTTCATTGTTCTCTACAATGAATTTTCTTGGCTTTGGCGCCTGCGAAAAGTACAGGTTGGCCCTGTCTGTGAGACTCTGAATAGGTGGCTGCGGCACCTTCTTGAAAGAAGAGAATATCTCGCCCATGGTGCTCTGCGAATAAGGATCATCCATATCAGTAGCCACATGTACTGGTTCGGCAAAGTTGAATACGAACTCGTCACATGTAGCCGTCCACACCTGGAAGTTTTTGGTGGCTCGCCACTTGGCGATGAATTGTTCATTGAAAGCCCGTGTTCCGCCAGTGTACTTGTCTCCAGGAGCATCGAACCCAGGAGGCGGCACCTTAAATCGTTCGGTGTATTGCGTCAAGCGCACCGTCGCCAACATGCTCCGGATATAGTCCTCGAATTGATACCTCACGTAATCGTCGCCGCCCATAAACGAGTCTCTGTCTTTCTGATTCGAACTGAGCACAGATATGAATTTCTTGTCGAGTGTGGAGAGACGCAACTCTTCTGGTCTTCCACAAGGGTATGAGACCAGACTAGTGTCGAGGTTGATCAACACGTCCACTTTAAAATGCGCCAGCTGGTTCACCATTAGTAGGTTCGAGCATCCAACCATAAATGTTTCAGACAGGAGCTCCTCCATCTGCTGCAATGGCAAATATGGATTCCAAAAAGAGCCCTTTGTGTTGAATATTTGAAGCGGCAAACCGAAAAATCGAAGCATAGACATGCGATCATTGGTTTTTAGCGAAGACGGCTTCTGTAGTGGCGAATTCTTCTCAGTGAAATCACACAATGGACAGCCCGAAAGTTCCAAGCTATTCATTAGGTTTGGGATCAACGCAATAATGTTGTTTTGAAACTGAGTAAGAAGTTCGAGCTTGTTGTTCGAGTAGATCAACACCTTCTTTTCGAGTAGCACAGCCTTCAATATCACAAGCAAGTCGTTCTTGAATTGACCAAGGAGTTCTTTCAAATTGAGGTTGACAAAGAATTCCTCCTGGTCTTCGTAACGCTCTAATTTGAGCTGGTCTTGTACCGTGGCTGCTGCGGAAACCTTTGATGGAGTGAATACCGAGTCACGAATATCTTCGAGTTTAAAGGCATCGTTAAGATTGTCGAAAAGACTCTCTAGTAAGTCATAGTTGTTAAAGCTCGGTTGCTGGAAGAAGCTGTGTGTAATTATAGACAACTTCTCCTTGATCTTGGTGAAAATGGGCTGGCCTCTGGAAATCACCACCACGGCTTTTTGTACAATGGAGCGAGTAATTTCTTTATTTCGCTGGAGCTCCTCCTGTGCAAGATCAGCAGACTTTATTTGGCGCACACAGGAGCAGCCGAAAAACGTCTCCAAGTGGTTGGGGTTGCCCTTGTAGGATTCTATGTCGGACATGTTATCGAGCGACAAGCGGTTGTCAAAGTCGTAGACAAGGTTGAAGTTGGAAAAAGTCTCCTCGAACAAGTGTGAGCCATCCGGTAAGGCTTGGAAGGGCAAGTTTTTGAAAAGGTGTTCGGTTATGGACGAGAGGTAGTTTGACTTCCACCACAGCACCTCGGGACCATGCACGTGGTGGAAGTCCACGAGGCACACAGCAAATATCATGTCGTCTGACTGCGAGAGATCAAGAGCAGATGTTTTGCGAGACGCTTGCATGATTGGGAGGTTCTTTATCTGGATCGACAGGCGCCTGCTGTGGGAGGTGACGGAAGAGTCAGGGATGGAAATGCTGGAGCTGTTGGAGGGCTTATCCTGGGAATCGAACGACTGGGTTTCAGCACCGGAGAAGTCCCTGGCATCAGCAGAGGTAGCATCTGTGGATTGCAGGTCATGGGAGCGGTGTTTCAGATTGGCTTTCTTGGCGACTCCCGTCGACAGGTGCAGCCCGAGCCTCATGGGGCGACACACGAAGTCCTCGGAGGATTTAGGTTTGGGCTTGGACGACTTTCTAACCTTGAGTTTGGGAGGGTTGAGGCTAGGTGCTTCAGAAGGAGATTCGGCCCTAGGTGCTTCCGACTCAGACTTGGAATCAGCGATGAGAGCTTCGGTTTTGGGTTCGGCCGCGGGTGCTTGGGTAATGGAATCCGATTCCAACCCTTCACCTTTGGAATTCAGTGCTTCAGCTCTGGGTTCTTCACAGGGTATGGTCGGCGTGCCCAATACGGGGGATTTTCCCGATGTAGTGTTGCCCGGCGTGGGGAGTTCGGCGCTCGCATTGTCTGCGCGTTTCAGGATCCGGAGAGGGCGCAAAGAAAATTCCGAGGGGCTGCTGGCCACCTTGGAGGCGGAGTCGGCAGTGGTGCTGGCATTAGGGTCAGCCATGAGAGTTGGGTGGGGTGGTGTAGTTGGCCAAGTTTTTCGCACTGGGTGCAAAACTCCTGTAATCGCGACTTTGACAAGTGTCTGTCCTGAGTCTTAAGCGGACGAGGGGATAATTGGTTACAGGTGTAGTAGTGGGTATTTAAAGGTGGTGGGCATTGAAAGGTAGTGGGCAGTGGGAAGATAGTAATGCGTAGTATATTTAGGGATACTATAAACGTATTGGTAATTCAACATTGTACACTGTAGTATTGTATAATAGGCTGATGTCTGTTGTATATGTGGTGTTCTTCTGTGATTTTCTTTTATCGAGTAAAGCTTTTTCAATGTGGTATTCTTTTATTATGCAGTGTATGCTCCATGAGCAAGTACTCACAGAGGGCAAACTTGGATGTGCGGTCCCGACTTTCAATTGCTGCCTGAGACAGCTATTCGCACTCGGACATATCCAAGGCAAGGATTCGCTAGTATTGAGCAGTCACCAATGAATGACTCTTATTCTCACACTTGACGTACTAAAGAATGACTATATACTCTAGAATACATTCTAGTATACATCTATAGAAACCATAAATCTAGAATATATCCTATCAACCCTAGAACGTAGACTCTAGAATATACTCTACACTCCAGATTGTAGTATAGTGTTGTGTAGTCTGCAACTTGTCTCTGATCTACAAACCAAGATCCTACGTAGCATTTAGAGACATGTCACCCCATCGAATGACTCGAAAAAGTAGTGAAGATAACAATGGTACAGAAAAGAGAGCAGTACGTCAGTGAATAGTCTCATCTCTATCTTATATCACTCGCCGTAACGCTAGTTTTCCACCCTTAAGTGGGATCTATACAAGTTACGTTTGGTATGTCTCTGCACAGCACATGATCTGAACCGACGTTATGTTCTGTTGTTTCTGTTTTATCTTTTTGTAAATGACTCAGAGTTGAACTGAGGCACTTCCATTGAGTGGACTGCTCTACCATTGAGCTGTAATTCATTTCCTTTCATGCAGTAGATAGATCTGGCATATAATCTGTGAGCTTGTGACCTACTCATTGTACTGCTTAGATATGACATAGCAAGAATGTGACATGCATAGTAATAGCCATGACACTCATTGCAGACCCACCAGAAATCCTTCTGGTGTGGCCTCAGCGAAATCCTGGTGACTTCAATGAATTCATCCACTTGATTTTTTGGTGACTGAGTTTCACTCTCAACGCATCCACGGATGACTTCAAATAGCCACTCCTAGGCTCCCACTGGTGGCACTGGCGGGAGCACTACCATCGGAATACTATTCCAGTGTCGTTTGCTGAGTCGCAGAGTTCAGCCGCCATGTATCATGCCAACCGGCGCGGCAACTGAAGCACGCACCAGAGCAACTTCCGTGCGCACTCCTCGAGCGCTGAGCTGAACTGAGGCGATTCTGGGCAGTGCGTATGCAAAAGTCCGGCAGGAAGGAGCATTTGCAGCGTCTATTGTTGAGGCCACAGTGAAGAAACTACTATTTATTGTTGGGCAATGCGTTGGAAAGTGCAGAGTGGGGGGATTCGGGGTTTGTAGAATCTTGAGCACCTCTTATACAGCTCCTATTTGACAGCTCCTATTTGACAGCTCCTATTTGACAGCTCCTATTTGATAGTTCATTTGACAATTACTATTCCTTGCTGACTTATTCCTTGTTGACTTGATAAGATTGTGAATTCGCAGTATTTGTAGCGACTCCAAATTCGTAGACAAATAAAGGACGTGAGCGTTGCCATGCAGTCCGCAGGCTCGGAAAGGCGCTGATTGGCTTATAGTCACCATATTGGAAATAGCCACCATCTTGGAAATATCCCTGTGCTCTCTTATTCCCATCTGTACATATTCAAGGCTCATTCAAACCGGGCAAAGTCAACATGCTCCAGAAAACTCGACCAAAAAATCCCGAATTTGTCGATTACAGGCATGGAACCCAGTTCACTTGCGCCCGTCGTGACCATTGGTGCGAAACTGAAATATGTGGTCAAAAACCCAATTATAACCTTCAGCTAAATACTTGCAGTTTCTATTAGAAAGCGATTTTAAGAATCCGAGGCCTTACTCCAGATTCCACACTTCGCAACTTGAATGCCAATGAAAGTCGGGGCGAACCCTGCTTTTAAAGACTGCGGAGGAGTATGAATGCGTTGAATTCTTGGTGTTCACCTTGGGCTAGTGTGTTTCGACCATGGTATGAATATGTTGTAAGACTGCTCTGACTGTCCCGGTCTGTGCCGATATCCGGACACATTGCACACGTGGTCGCTCTCTAAGCAAGACGATCCCTCAACTTTCTGGTTCACCAAGGCTGAGCCTCCGGCACATAGTCTCCCCACCGGCTTTTCGCCTTTAGAGCACACTTGGCGAAAAGACTATCGGCATGTGCCTGCTAAACTTTGGACGATTAAATCCGCCTTGTCACGCCTCATGTACTGTTCTGCCAGTGCACATGTTTGCCGGTTCAACCCGTCGCGTGGCAACCGCACGCGTTGCATAGCTCCGGTCCAACAACCTCTCGCGCCGCCTCATGCGTGTGATTCGGAGGGTTCTGGTGGTTTGCACAGTATGATCTGGACCACGAGAAGTAGTGGAGAACAACCAATGCCCTTGTGGAGTAGATCTTCCTTTCGAGAATACATTGAGCCAGCTGCAATTAAACCCGCCTACCAGGCTCCCAACGCACTTTGACTGTCACTGTCTAGTGTGATTTATAGAATAACCGGTGAAGAGATAGTGCTGATATCAGACGGCCGGGCTCAATGTTAGTATTGGTGGAGCAAACCTTCCGAGCTCGGAGTAAACCGCCAAATTTTGCATCCACGAGGTCGAAAAAAAAACATCTTTAGACGACGGCTAAAGGCACCGCGTAAATAAAGGCACCGCGTAAAGAACCTCACGAATCTCGGGTGCAGTGACATCTGTCTCGAAGTCATTTAGGCGTTACCAAATATGCCTACTGGCATACGTTTCCCTCCACTCTGCATCTTTTTCGCACCGTGGAGACATAAACGTCGCGGCGACCCTTGCGTTTAAAAGTATCGAGGGAGCATTGTTCGTTGCGCACTGGATGACCTAGACCCACTAAAAATGTCAGACACCCTCTCGATGACCACTGCAAGAATACAAGCCCAGTGTTTTGGTCCTCTGGATCCTGATCCTGATCCCTGATATTTTTAAGACCCCATGCGTCGAGTCGATATCTTTAATAAACGCCCCAACAAGTGAACACACTCCGCATCGCTCTACTATGCGGTCATCTGACCTTGCTTCTGCATGTGTCTAGCAATTCCATATCAAGATCAAGGAGTTAAAGCAATGCACCGTAATAATTGCCCAGTCAATCACATGTTGATGCGGGCTTAGCAACGCTAGTTAACGCTCTTTCGGTGTTGAGTATCGATCCACACTCAAGTTTGGTGTGCAACATTCCACCGGGGGAACCTTGGCAATTGCGCATTTCGCCAGCAGCGCTCCCCAGTTTTGCCGCGCTCACGTGATGGGAGGGGGGGGGGGGGTTGATCGGAGCCTAGCCTAGCCTCCTGCGGCCCCCGAGCATCCGCCGAGCGTCCGTCAAAACTCAAGGTGATGATGAGACAAGTAAACTTTTGGATGAATCACACTGGGGATATCGGCATGTGACACGGGGGAGGCATAAGGGGTATGGAAGAAGGCGCAGGGAGGACGGAATATGGAGAACGGAATATGGAGAAGGGGTGGCAAGGAGTGCAGAGGATTGGCGAGAGCACTCACCCAGCCCAAGATTGACCGTGTCATCACGTGCACAAGGCCTTGATTGCGGCATCCACAGCGTATATAAACCGCGTCGCCCCCCGGGGTCGGACTCACCCAAAATCCCCCCCTAGTCGCTTCATCATGGCCATCGAAACCGGATCTAGCTTCCCTTCCAACATTGAGTTTGCCTACATTCCAATTGAGTTGTCCACAGTGGCACAAGATGACGCCTTGGCCTGCGCCAAGCCCTTACCCTTGAATTTGGACAAGTTGATTGAGAAGAACGCAGGCTCCAACATTTTGTTTGTGGCGGTGCCTGGCGCTTTCACGCCCACATGTACCGAGAACCACATCCCACCTATCCTTGAAAATTTGTCGTCGTTGAAGAAGGACAAGAACATCTCCACCGTGGTGGTGTTAAGTGCAAACGACCCCTTCGTCATCAACGCCTGGGGCAAGTTGTTGTTGAAAAACGCCAAATTGGGTTCAGATTTGCCCAACGTGATCTTTGCCTCCGATCCCAACGCTGCCTTCTCGCAAGCCAACAACATATCTTTGGACTTAACTGACAAAGGCTTGGGCGTGAGGACGGCCAGATACGCGTTTGTCGTGAATGCTGACACCAGGGCTGTTTCTTACTATGGAGTCGAGAGCGGCTCTGGCGTGGAAGTCAGTGGTTACGACGCTATCAAGGCCGCCAAGTTGTAGATGGAATGACGAGAGCACATCCGTACTTCAAATAGAAAACCACTGAAAGGAATCACACTAGATTAACATGACTAGAGAGTACTAGTAAGGTAAGCAAGTGAACAAGGAGAGGAGCAAGAGAGTGCCCTAACCCTAGCTTCTCAGGATTACACTGTTTCCCCGAAGTAAACTGAAGAGATAACAGTTCATGGGAATACGTCAATTCATGGGGAAGCCACCAGATGTGCAACTACTGCTACTGGTTCATTTGCAACAGCGTCTAATTCTATGGATCACTTACAACTCACCAGAAGCGTCAATGGTGATCTTGGCCTTGGTGGCACCGGAGTTGGAACCGTAGGACTCAACTTGCTTGACAACGTCGAAACCATCAGTAACCTCGCCAAAAACAACATGCTTACCGTCCAACCATGAGCATGGCACAGTGGTGATGAAAAATTGCGAGCCGTTGGTGTTTGGGCCGGCGTTGGCCATGGACAACAAGCCAGGTCTGTCGTGGGTCTTCGAGAAGTTCTCATCGGGAAACTTTTCGCCGTAGATGGATCTGCCTCCGGTGCCGTTGCCTCTGGTGAAGTCACCTCCTTGCAACATGAAGTTAGGGATCACTCTGTGGAAGGAAGAGTTGGCGTATCCGAATCCCTTTTCACCGGTGCACAAAGCTCTGAAGTTCTCAGCGGTGCGAGGAACAACGTCGTTGTACAACTTGAAGGTGACCCTTCCGAGCTTGGAACCGTTGGCAGAGATATCGAAGTAGACTTGGGACATAGTGTTAGGGTGTCTGGGGTTGGAATTACGGGTGCGGCCACGCTTATATACGTTTTTTTTTTTTTTTTTGAGGGCCTATTGGAAGTCAATGGAAGCTACGAATGACGATCGTCCGCCGCCTGCATAGTGCGGGGTACGGGTGTGCAGGGGGCCGCCGCGGCACGGGTGTTTGCATGGCGCCGTGTTTTCCCGCGGCGCCGTGCTTCCGCGGTATGGTGGTAGTTCTTCAATAATAACTATGGAGCAATAATTGTGGGTCTTGAGGAGAACCATCATTACTGTGCAATGGTTCTTGAAAAACCCAAGTATAAGAGCCTAGGGGCTAAAGAGCATGGCTAAAGAGGAGTGTAAAATATAATGGGTTATTTAGTGCTGAGCGCGGTTGTGTTAGGTAGTGGACCGACATGCACACTCGCGCGGGAGTCGAACCCTCGGTCACCTACGTGGTGTACTGGCTGACCCCTTCGCGGTTGCTTTATGTTGACAGAATACCCTTAAGGTTAGTCATGATTACTGAGCATCCATGCAGGACACTTGCTACACCAAGGCACCACAAGGCATGTGAGCTAGCTATGTGGCGTGACCTTAGAGCTTACCCATCCGTCTAAGAACTCAAACGGATATAGGCATGATACTGACAAGAAGTCATGCGGATAAAGCTATGCGAATAGAAGAAAGAGATATGCGTCTAAACCGTTCCCAGACAAATCATAGCTGCATAGGTTTGTGGTTAAACCTGAAGATGGGCTAACCGGGAAAGTTGTAAAGCCAGGTCAATACCGTTAGATCTACCATGCGTAGCGCTCTCTCCATAGTTGCACAACTAACCTGTGAGGTGCGGTTACAAGGGGAATCTGTGGATACCCCACCTGGAGAGAGGCGTGTCCAATCCAGACCGACTATCTCCGAGACTTGGACGAAATGGTACCAGCTGCCTCTCATTAGGACCAGCGCCGCGGTTCTACTCAAGTGCAACGTCATGGTTTTCTCAGATGCAGAACAAACCCGGCCTCGGGCGTCACTTTGGCCTACGGATAATCCAGATTGAGACTTGTTGAGCCAGTAAGGCGGCCCAGCCAGCTTCAACCAAATATGGCGCCATAAGAACATAAAAATACCCTCACTTTAACGAGTAAGAACTCAAATGCAAAGACAACTCTATAAGATCAAATGCATAGACAACTCTATAAGATCAAATGCATAGACAACTCTATAAGATCAAATGCATAGACAACTCTATAAGATCAAATGCATAGACAACTCTATAAGATCAAATGCATAGACAACTCTATAAGATCAAATGCATAGACAACTCTATAAGATCAAATGCATAGACAACTCTATAAGATCAAATGCATAGACAACTCTATAAGATCAAATGCATAGACAACTCTATAAGATCAAATGCATAGACAACTCTATAAGATCAAATGCATAGACAACTCTATAAGATCAAATGCATAGACAACTCTATAAGATCAAATGCATAGACAACTCTATAAGATCAAATGCATAGACAACTCTATAAGATCAAATGCATAGACAACTCTATAAGATCAAATGCATAGACAACTCTATAAGATCAAATGCATAGACAACTCTATAAGATCAAATGCATAGACAACTCTATAAGATCAAATGCATAGACAACTCTATAAGATCAAATGCATAGACAACTCTATAAGATCAAATGCATAGACAACTCTATAAGATCAAATGCATAGACAACTCTATAAGATCAAATGCATAGACAACTCTATAAGATCAAATGCATAGACAACTCTATAAGATCAAATGCATAGACAACTCTATAAGATCGAATGCATAGACAACTCTATAAGATCGAATGCATAGACAACTCTATAAGATCGAATACACGATATAGACATGATTGAAACGTATCAAGCGTCTATCTCTCGTTCTCACTCTTCGGTTGAGTTCCTAATATTCCAGTTACCGACAAACAGTCACAGGTTTACCGATGATTATTAAAGGTAACGTTCCGGGAACGACCAGAATCTTTGACAAGCAGTTAGAAGCTTAGAACTCCTTGCGAATGCAGGCTTAGCTTCCCAGGTCGCAAGTAATTCGAACACTTGGTCGTCTTCTAGAGGCTCGTCACATGGTATCTTATTGGGTTGCAATTGGATGATCTGGATGACGCGGTGAAGCTTTTTGGGGGCTCTTCGGGAGACCTATTGAAGGGGTCCTGAATGAAAATCCGTACAAAGAGCTTCAAAATTTTGCTGAGGCTAGCGAGGATCATCGCCCAGCTGCAAGCTGGGAAGCCAACAGTTTTGAACGGTATTGCACGTTTCTCTTGAACTCGAGTCGCCACGGACGCAAACGGCAGGGAACGCTAGGACTTATGTCCAGAAAGACATCAGCTGCCGCACCTGCGAGTCAAAAACTGGCTACTCGGCGAATACTTGTCCAAAAGTAAACCGGGGCGGAACGAAATGCGCGAGCGCTGGGTGCTTGCAGCTGACCCTAAGTTTAGCCAAGGACACGGGTGGGTTTTGAATCAGTAGGAGAGTTGTAGACGAGAGTTGGGGATACACTTGTGATTGGAGCGGTGGAAACATTCACCACTCAAAAGAGTATCACCTAGACGTTTAGAGGGTCGCTTGATCACGTGGACACTATTTCCTTGACGCTTGGAGCGCCGCCTTACACTTGGAATATTGTCTTGACACTTGGAATATTGTCTTGACACTTGGAATATTGTCTTGACACTTGGAATATTGTCTTGACACTTGGAATATTGTCTTGACACCTGGAATATTGTCTTGACACTTGGAATATTGTCTTGACACTTGGAATATTGTCTTGACACTTTGGGCATTGCCGCGCCCTTAAGACACTATAGAAGGGAGGATGCTTAATGAGTACTACCGCTTTTGCTATTACCTGGAGAGGCTACAGTGCTGCCACTGCCAATTCAAGGTCCATAGTGTGAATGGTCCACTATGACCAGTTGAACAAGACCCCACGAGTAAATGTTAGCATTGATCTTTTGATTTACAAGCACCGAATCAAGAGTCTCCAGCATTCAAGCACCTTATAAAAGGTCTCCAGCACTCAAGCAGCGAACCATTGAAATCAGTGAATGCACTTTAGTACCGCTTCCACACGGCACACGAGTGGAAAGAACAAAGCACTAGGGATGAATGCAACGCGGGACGTGGCCTCAGGAATGCCAAGCAAATCCATGTCCAAAAACAAGGCCAGCGCGGCTCCTTGTCTGCTCCATTGGGGAATCCAAAAAGGCGCAACGCACCGCGCCCGCGCAGCTTGCCAGCAGCCACGGAGATTGATTTTCCGAGAAGAAGGGCGTGGCACAAGGCCAGGGTAGATGGGTAGATGCCTTCGCGGGGTGGACAAGGGAGGCTATTTATAGAAGCGCCAGCTATGCACCTGGCATATTCCTAAACCCATGGGAACAAAGAAGCGGCGAGCGCAGGCGCAAGGCAACGAACAATCAGACCGTGGGTGCAGGCCGCCAGGCCGCAGAGTCCCGGATATTATGAAGAAGCGTGCCAGAGGATGCGCGCCAGAAGAAGCACGCCAGAAGAAGCGCACCAGAAAAAGCTTCTCAGTTTAGGTAAGAATAAACCCCCCTCCTTTCCTGTACTCTTCGTGTCGTTGTTTATCTTCGAAGCCGACGCAGGGCCCGCGATGTGTGCATGCAGCGCCGTGTTTTCTGCAGAAGGTGCGGCGAACGCAGGTAAGGGGCAACCCTCTGCTCCATCATCTGCGAGCGACTTAGCCCGATTCGCAGCCGAAAGGGCCTCAATAGACCGATTATCCCTCTCGTCACTGTGCTCCATGTTATGCAGAGACAGTGGGTTCTCTTCTAGATGGTCCCGTTCGATTTCAATGGCAAGAATAATCGTGCCATAAAAAAAAGCGTATCCCGTCTGGACCCATCGGCAATGCACCGCATCAGTTTTCGGGAATATCTGGACCGCTCATCCCCAACGGTACCTCGCACGGCTTCGGGGTGCGCACGGCTGTGTGGCTCTGGCATGCATCGAGGCTATGCTTTGTGGCCGTATCGAGGATGTGCCTTGTGGCCGCATCGAGGCTGCGGTGATTTGCGAACAGTTTTTGCGAAGGCTCCTTCGACGCTGATCTTCACCGAATATCTCTGGCGCTTCGCCTGGGGACACCCCGACCGTCAGCATGCTCACCTCGGAATCCCGCTCAGCGGTGCGCACCTCTCGTGCGTGGCTGCGGGGCACTCTCCACCTGCCGTGCAGTGACCCATCCATGCCACTGGGCCCTCCAGAGGCGTGGCCTTCCAAATGACCCCGCACAACGTTGGGCCCCTGTGGCTAGAACTTGGCGCGTGGCCGGCAGCGGTTCTCTCGTGTCAATCATCGGAATTTCGCTTTCCTCGGTCGCATCACGCCTGCGCACGAGGCATATATAACCGCGCGTCAAACAATTCATTACATCAATTGTTCTGCCTGGCGAAGGCTGGGCTGGACCTATTGCCTGTTCCTTGATAGCAGGCAATACGCTGGATGCCTCTTGCTTTTATACTCCACCGGCTGCGGGGTTTTCTGAGGGCTTTCCAATTTTACGGTTAATTTCCTTATTGAGTCCTTCCTTCCGCCTTGTTGCTCTGCCCCCAGTCTTCTTGCCCGGTCTTCAGCTCGCCCCGGCCCTTTTATCTGTCTTCAGCTCGACTTATCCACTGCCCCAATGGTCGGCCCCAAGCGGCTCCGCCCTAGCAGTCCCAGCCTGATAGCCTGGCTTTTTGATGGCGTCTTGGGCACCTGGGTCGCCAACCCACTTGTCTCCTGCACACTCATGGCCTCTTTGGGTCTATACTCCATGGTGCTCCTGTTGCAGATGTACGCCTTTTACGGCTCACTGGTGTTCACTGAAGAGCTGGTGTTCACTGAAGGGCCCAGCCGCCTTGGGTCCGACATCTGCGTGCAATTGTTGAATGTCATCGTAGTGTGGAGGTTTCCCAGCCGCTCCGCAAAGGGCTTGTTGGTGAAGTCCAATCTTGCGTTCGAGGCTGTGCTCTGGGCCACGTCCAACGTCATTGCTGCGTTGATGATGTGGGACGCCTACGTCTCGCCGCCGTCGGACGGAATGCTCATATTTCGCATCGTCATGTGGGGCTTACTCATTTGTCCCTATGCCATTTTCCTTGCGGACGTTTTTGAAATTGTGTATCGGTCGTGTAAGAAGGACACGCCGGGTTTGCCTTCATTCCTTGGCGAAACGCCGCCGTTGCCTTACCCTCTGGACGAAAAGCCGCTGCTGCCTTATCTTCCGAGCGAAAAACTGGCTTTCCCCCGCTACCTGGACGAACCTCATGGCTTGGAGTTGAGGTCATTGCTCGTGGACTCGTTGGTGGAATCGGTTTCGGTTCACGAGGTGGATCCTGCTGAGGAAGCAATGGCGGATTCTCGGGAAACGCCCTTACTGAAAACGTCCAGATTGACCAGGTTGTTGGTGGAAACAAATAACGCGTTCTTGGCGGCGTTTCTAGCCCAATCGTTTGCCCACACCCACACCAACATGCCCTTTCTCGGTCTGCAGCTCTTAAACACCATCTTTGCGGTGTGCACGTACATTTTCAAACTCCACATTGTGCACATGTTCTGGCTCTACGAAACCGTTGTGGTGATATTTGAGATTGAGAACTTGGTGGCATACTCGGAGTTGCACGAGCCCGTGAGCCTTGATGGCGCCAACTCGTGGTATGCGAAGGTGAGGCATTACGATGCTGTGGTGATGACCTCATGGATCGTGTTCATTATCTTGTATGATACGGCGCTCATGGGCTTGAGCTTTCGGAACAAATAGTTGCACAGTCCCTGCAGTGTCATCAATCATGTCCAGCCTAGTGTCAACCACGTGCAGCCTGATCGACGGTGCTTCATCGCGGTGCTTCTTCCACGGTGCTTCTTCCACGGTGCTTCTTCCACGATGAAGATGCAGTCAAATACTATCCTTCGTCAGTACGTAGTCTATACAACCAAAGACTCCCTGGAAGAAATAATTACCCTGACTGGTATCGGACATGTTTTCCGCTGAGCCACCCGGCTCTGGGGTGGCGCATCAGTTAGTAGTTCGCGTAGGTTTTATCCCATGCCACCCCTATGGCTTGATTTTGCTCCGTCTTTGCCCTCTGTTCTACCAAGCCTTGTAGCTCCGACAATTGTTGTGACGCCAGCCCCGGCTCCTCACAAAGACCCATTCTCGTCTTGAGTGCACGCACATAAAGCATGCTCTCGTACGCATCAAGTGCTTCAAGATAATCAGTCTCAGCCAGTATTAGGTCGTCTTCAAAGTCCGGATCTTGTGCTGGTCGCTTTAAAGATGCTCCGTTTAGCTCATCTTCCGTAGCAATGTCTGCATCATCAAAATCTTGGGGATCCTGGTAGGCAAACGAGTCGAGCGGCTTGTAGTCTTTGACCTGCCTCTCAAAGAAATAGTTTTCTGCCTTGGGAGGATAGAGTGAGACTTGAGTGACGGTCGCAGGACGTAGAGACGTCAAGACGTTTTGCCAGTAATGGTCAAGGATGGCGGTTTTGCCGTCTCGGTATCTTGACATGAACCCGGCCACGGGCGTCTGGTACATGTTGAGCCTCTCTGCGGCGGACCAGACCTCATACCTGCGTACGTTTCTGTGAGCATCTTTGGGCGGCGCTCCGCTTAGCTCGATGTGAGCCTTTTTCTTTGTCTTTCTGTGAGTCTGAGTCGGAATGCTTGGAGCAGTCAGAGTCTCGACCAAGGTATTCGCCTTTAAGGCATTTCTGTCCGCCGCCGTCTTGGCCACGCGCATGGTATGAGACTTGTTTGAGTTATCTGGAGCCTCTGTAACAGGCCGAACCCCTGACTTGAACGCTAGTTGCGACTGAGCTTGTAGTTCCAGTTCGGGGGCGGACTCTGTCTCGGATGTTGACTCCACTGGGTCATCGGACTCCACTAGATCCCTAGACTTCACCGGGTGCTTAGGCATCGCAGGGTTCTCCGACTCCACAGAGTCATCCGACTCCACAGGGTCATCTGACTCCAGAGGGTCCTCCAACTCCACAGGGTCATCTGACTCCAGAGGGTCCTCCAACTCCATAGGGTCCTCCAACTCTACCGGATCCTCAGACTGCACCGGATTCCCAGACTCCACATCAGTCCCCGCCCCAGGCGCTAGGTAGGTGTCCGTACAGGGTCCCTTCCCTAGAATCACCTCCGCGACGAGCTCCCTCGTTTTGAGACGGATGTACTCCTCAAAAAAAACCATGCTTTCAAAGGTAAGCTTGGCCGCCTTCTTGCCGCACAATGTCGGTACCACCGTATTGGCCCGGTAGAGCCGGCCTAGGGCCTTGGCCCCCTCGTTATTGATCAACAAGTCGCTGGAGTGGGTGATTTGCTTAAACTCTTTCTCCCGGTGCAGTGCAAGGTGGCTCAGATCCACTTGCGCCTGCTCCGCCGCAATCACACTCTGGCGCTCTTCGAACTGGTCCCAGGCATCGTCCATTTCCTTAGCTATGGGGAGACACGAGTAAGGCACGCCCCTTTGCGCGTACAGCAACTCCACCGGGGCCTCACGGCCGTCCTCAGCGGTAGCCCAGAGCCTGCGCCGGCGCTTGTGTCGCAGTAAATCCTTCTTCAAGAGCAAGTAGTAGGCGGTAACCTCGAACGTGCTCTTTTGAGGGAGGTGTCGCGCGATGTCTTCCGCCCGGTGGATGGAGTATCTCGCGAGGCAATTGAAGAAGCTGTTCTTCTCTTCCGACGTCCAGAAGGTGCCCGGAAGCGCCTGGTAGTCTGTGTTTTCGATGCAGAACTGGCGCTCTCGCTGCAGCAAGCTCTGACCATCCCGGCTTGTGTACACCGCTTTAGGAATGTAGTAGGCCCTGGAACCGGAGACCTTGCTAGCCTGGAGCCGGGTGGGGCGAACCTGGTGGCGCGCGGGCTTGAACTGGGAGTCGAGTGGATCTTGGTGGTCTAGCGAGAAGTGGTCGCTGGCATGCTGGTTGAAGAGCCGGATGTAGTGGGGATTTCCTGCGTAGGCTTTTTTTTTTCTTGGTGCAGGGTTTGCTGATTTGCGTGGCCCTTGGGCGTTTGACGCCGACTCCATACTAGTTGATTTGAGAAGCTGCGCGCCACCTCACCTCATCGCCTCATCGCCTCATCGCCTCACCCATCGCCTCACCCATCGCCTCACCCATCGCCTCATGCAGCTTCATCAGCACTTGGAGTTCTCCGTCAATTGGAGTTTTCCGTCAATTGGAGTTTTCCGTCAATAATTTTCCGTCAATAATTTTCCGTCAATGAAGTTGTTTCGACAAGGATTTAGAGCTACCAATTGGCGTTACTACACTACACACACTACACTCATCCATAAGGATAGCCTTTCAATTGGCCATGCTAATGTTTGAAAACAGAAAAGTCCTTGGCCATGGATATTGGAGGCCGCCTGGAAAAGAGGCCATATGAAGCCCATGGCTCGGCCTCTTTACTAGCTCCTAGACCTCTCATAGCCATGTAACCTTCCTCAGAGCTCTGCAAAAATGAGGCTCGGCTCGGCTCGGCTCGGCCAGCAGACACTGCACACACAGTCATAATTGCTCTGTCTCTAGGATCTCGGGATCCGATCTTAATGACTCGCGTTTCGCCGTAGCCATTACACTTCGTCTATATCCATTCTACCTGAGATGCGACACCAGTTGAGGAGAGATTTCCCGGGCGTTTTCTTGGATTTCAATCTGAAACTATGCGCTCTATCTGGCTTGATTAAGTGAGGTGTGGACTAAGTGCCTTGCGTGTAGTATTTGTGCAGGGCGTATAGGTGGGTATCTAAGTGTGGAATAACATCCGTCTATCCTATAGGTTAGTGTGAGACATTCATGTTAGGTGGGGTAGTGAATTTATTTTCTTGAATCACCTCTAAATAAAAGGGTAACCTCGCTTAGATTTGTGGGTGAACCTGCAATATGGCCATAGGGACTCAGTCGCATCATTTAATCCCTCGCTTTGGACAGTAAAGGTATTTTTGTCCGACGAAGCGTAGCTCACGTTTGCGATTTCTCTTAATGAGAGGCCATGTGTAGAGTTGGTTGTGAAATGAGTGCAAGTGTTCTAGGGGTAGTAGGGTTGATTCTGTTGGCGTTTAGCATAGTTTTGTTAGATCCCCCATGGATACACAATTAACCTACGGCGTGTGGTTACAAGGGGAAACCATCGACACCCCACCTGGAGAGAGGCGTGTCCCACCCCGACCAGCTATCTCCAGGGCTTAGCTGTACCCCACTAGGTTCAGCGCCGTGGTTTTACCCAAATGCAACGTCATGGTTTTCTCACCTGCAGGACAAATGCCGCCACAGGCACCATTTGGCCTACGGAAAGCCATATTGGGACTTGTTGGGCCATTAGGCCATCCCTTCCGTGTTCCAACACTCCACTCCTACCAAAGATGGCGCCATCGTGCCCCCACGCCGGCTGAAAGTGGTGCAATCAGGGGTCCGACGCCTCATGCGGCCCGGGCCAGTTTTATCTATATAAGTTTGAATGATTCCCCTTGTTTTAGGGATCATTAACAAATACACCTTCTCTTAAGAACTTGACGTTAAACAACTACACAAGAATCTAACAAGTTTAGTGTGGGATGTATGGTTGTAAGCCTGTATTGAATAGTTGGTTAGTATAGAGTGAGATTTTGGTTAACTAGTTTCCGTGAATCGTAGGTTTTTAGTGCCGAAAGTGTAATAGTACAGTGGTACAGATAATAGTAGAGGTGCAGATTGTGTTAGTGGTGTACACTAGATTCCATTAACAGAAACCGCATAGAGAAGAAGAATCCTATCTAAGTCCCTCGCAGTATCGAAAACCACCACGGCCGTACCGGTACTACCTTATCAAGGTACAGGTCGACTGAGCTTTGCGCCAGACGCCAGAAGCGGCAACGGTCCCGCTTCAAAATTGTGGTACCACCTCAAAGATCCCCACCCAAGATATGACAAAGGGAGAGTGCTTCCTCTCCCATTCTCATACGGATTGGGGATTTTCACCGTACGTGGCCTTATGTGAGGAATAGTGCAGTACGTATATGTCTAGGTGGCGTAGTGTAGTTTACTCGGATGTAGTGATGGTGTAGCTGGTGACGGCAGACAGCAGGTGTAGCCGATTTCAAAACCACAAGCTCTGAGGAAAAGAAGGATTCGTTGAAGTTCGCCGAAACAGCTCGAAACACCCCAGGTTATAGTAAAGCGGGAAAGACTGCACCGCTCTATTCGGGGGTCGGTCTTGGCTCTAGCCGACCGCGCATGGAAATTTGCACCCGTAGACTTATCCATGGTGGTTTAGATATTTTAGACAGTATGCTAGACGATGTCTCTAATTCAAAGCAGAGTGAAGCAATGCCAAGGATCTTCCGAAACTTCGCTGCATATCTCCCTGCAGCGTAAAAGCCCTCCATTTGTCAGGCAATTTAAAGCCTTTGAGAGGTATAGCACGGTGCGTTTTAAACATGACCTTGCCGAAAATGTCCAACCCTTTAGACTGAAACCATGCCAATCGGATATAGGTGGCACTTGTGGAGTGTGGTGGGGATTCTGGTTGGTATCATGAAGGGATTATTAAAATAGCGCATAGATGTTATTCGATTCTTAGCACTTCAAATTTCCATTTACCCTCTTGAATTTGATTTCCCCGGTGAGAACCAGGTACATGTCTAATTTTCATATCCATTGTTTTGTAGGTTTCCTGCTTAATACTTTGGTGAAAGATGCACTAGTATAGCTTGGGGAGTACTCCCTGTTTCCACACGATAATATGTATAATATTACTAACCAGATCCATATTGTCAGATTGTTTCAGCACTCGAAAAAAGCCTGGCCTTCTAAGGTCAAATAATGGGGGCCCTCTAACGACGGCGGTCTAAGTGACTAAAAATGGCCATTTATAGAATTCGAACAGCTACGTATCAACCGCAGAATTTTAAAACACCAAATTAGGCCAGTATCTGGACAATAACAAAGCATGACACGCAAATTTGATTCGGGCGTATAATTTAGGGCCTCCTTTAGACTCCATAAGCATCTGTTTTGCAGGATGATCCTTTTTAATATTCAATTATGGGGAAGGAAGAAAAAAGTCATGGCGATTTCTCCCGAGGAAATCACTGAGTTTATGTGGAAAGATCTCGGTTCTCCAAAGTATTCAGGATTGTGCGACACCAATCTGAGGATGCAGTTCCGAGCCAGTCAAGAGTAATAAAAAGCGTTTCATGAACGGCTTGAGTTGTGGGTCTCAGTTTCAAGCGAATAACGTCGTTTGTAAGTGTCGGACGTGGGTAGTTCTAGGGCCTCCTAAGAAATAGGTTCGGCCGTATATCCTTTGATGAGGACCCGGGAGATCACCGATCCCATGGCACCTCATCGGCGAATGTGGCATCCATGCTAGCGGGTCACTCAGACCGGGTCGGGTGGCACTCGGATCCACCACATCTAGTGCTTAGAGAATCTGACATAGATGCGGAAAGGTTTTCCATTGGCCAATTTGCAGAGGCGATAAAAAGGTCAAAGCAAGGGTGTCAATAGATCAAGGGCGAATAACAGCCGGAGCCCAGTCAAACCCAAATCTACCAGGCCATTTCCTCTAGCACGAATACAACAACTCAACGGAATATGCAGTGTAGTATAGTACGGTATTTAAATGGAATAGGCCGGATCATATAGGCCGGATATATAGGCCTGATCATATAGGCCAAACTCTATAGACAATACAATCAGTCTCAGCACTGTAAGTACTTCAGATGGTAAGGAGTCAGCCACCACGGGTCGCAGTGCGCATGGGTGCAAATTTACGTAGCGAGCGCGACCAGACAGACGCAACACCCGATAAAGAGGTCACTGCTCGGCCCATTGTTTTCTCTCAACCACTCTAACAGTGGCCTTGATGGATTCGGGGGTTGTAAGGCACTTTTGGGCTTAGGTACCAAGGGTTTGTCGCATAGGGTGCCGTTTTGGGAATTCGGCATACCCGTGTCTGACCCTACGAGGTCGTGCACCCACTGGTGCGTAGTGTTGAGCATGCACTTCTCTTGGCCTGCACATGGTGGTTCTCTGACTTCAATGATGCTGGTATATGAGTATCAAAGGCATGCTAATATTTACGCCTAAGAATGGTCATGGTAATATATTCCTCTCAATACTAAACTAGGGGTTCAGTGATTGACCACACAGAATCAATACTTTTGTCAATCCGCGCTCCCGCTTCTCTATTTATACCTGACCGGGCGGAGTTGAATCTCCGCTCCTCATTGGCCTGTCACATGATAGAATGTTCCAGTCCAATCAGAAATGAGGGAACAGATGGCCTATCTGCACTCCTGAGGTACGGGTCGTACCTCCCATGCATCAGCATCTCTGTACTGTGATGTACGGATGTATCTCACAGTGCAACACGTAGTTGGGTGCGACGTGCAGGTAAAGACCCTTTGGCGAGGTCTCTGCCATAGCAAAGTCTTATCGCCGAGGTACCTCTTCTTGAACAAGACCGGTGATCGCCTACCGGTATGAGCCCTCCGAAGCGCCACAGAAGGCCAGCTCGGTATTAAGGGGCCACAAGCTTTGCGTGAATCCTAATAGCGTTCTCTAGCTTTGGGATTCTTCAAGAGTTCCCTGCGCACGTGACTTGACGAAGGGATCTACCGCTGTTCATCGCTCCCTTTCTAGTATGCTTGTATTACCATGACTCTACCATGACTCTGTTATTGCGGTCAGAACCCCTCTTCCGTACTGCACTTAAGGCAAACGGGGACAGAGTGTCAAGGCTGGCCGCTTCGAGACCATGGTTACAAATTGGCAACTACATTATTTCATCACAGTATTGGATTTTAGTACGGCAGTGCTGAGGGCAAGATGCATTTGATAAGGGGATTAGCCGGAGGTTTAGGAAAAAGACTGCGCATAGCATAATGCCTTATCAGATATAGTACAAATCAGGGCCTTCTTTCCCAAAGCGGCATTAAGGTCACCTCCGGAAGCTAGCCCTGGTGGCCCCGAGGCTAAGTCTCGAAGATGCGCTAGCGGAATGGATGTACTGTCCAATCTCACATTGCATTGCTTGGCACCCATGGTTGACACCCATGGTTGACACAGTATGGGTCAAACTGTCCAAACCAGCGCGCCATAATGCTTCATCATATCAAGACAGAATGACTGGACCAAGAACTAGTTCAAACCACGATCTCAATATAAACAGCCCACAACTTGCGCAATCTGTTCTTGCTATTTTTGTTGACCGGGTGACGTTGAAACCAGTACATCCTCGCTCTGTTTGACTGATGAGTTCTGCCAAACCCGGGAAGGTGCATGAGGCCCACTCCACGGTCAAGCTTCCAAGATACTGGCTGCCAAAAAGGGAAAGAAGGAAAAAGGGAAAGAAGGAAAAAGAAAGAGAAGGAAAAAAGGGGTCAACCGGCTATTTCAAAGAGCTAGCCCCATGGATAGGTAAAAAGAAAGAAAGTTGCAGGGTTTAAAAGGGACCCATCATAGGTAGTGCGCTACTCATGGGTGCACATTGAGACAATGTGCGGTCAAAGGCGGACTCGCCACGAACCCGCATGAACCGAGGTCTACATCACCCCGGCAGCTTATGTTCGAGGTATAGGTACAACCCCAAGTGGCCTTGAGGTAGCGTGACATTGGCAAGACGACCCCCGATGGGACCACAAGGTACCGAATGCTGCGGCGTGGTCTTGGGCAGCTTTCGTATATACTTTGAGATGGTCGCCTTGTTGTACACATCATCAAGAATGGATCTTTCCATGCCATGATCCATTCCCATGCCACTCATGGCACTAAAGAATCTAGCAATGGAGGAAGTGGTGAAAAAATAGAAGGAAGAGATCCACATAGAATCATCCTAGCGCCCTATAAAAGTACGGACGGAATATCCTGTAACAGTAAGTAAAATGTTTGGAAGCAGAATGAGGCGGAAACATCAGGCCATTGGTTTGAAACTGTGAAGAAGAATGGGTTGGGAACTTGGAGTTAACATCGCTATTGTGGACCGAGCCACTTTGCCGAGCCAGCGGAATTCCTTTAAAAGGACTGCTTTCCCAATACATACACTCATTGCTCCAGATCTCTCATTTAGTCTCTGTTTTGAGTTTTTCGTGACCACTTCAGGGTCGCCATTTCGTCGACCGTGCGCAATCTGTCTGCAAAAGACATGATTTGAAAAACTATGTAGACACGGCCATAAAACCGGGCTTCAGTAAATTGGAGAATATCAGGGCACATGTCACATTAGGCTTCTCGGAAGTACAGGTATGGACTGGAGGAGAAACCAGACCTTTGATTTTAGAGGAGTGATACGGAGAGTAGAGGACGGGTCACGACGAGACAGTGCGGCGAGACGGGTGCGGCGGGACAGGTGCGGCAGGACGGGTGCGGCACCACACGAAACCGTCCAGTCATTTATAGGGCAAGGAACCCAAAAACCAAATTCCTCACCGATTGCACCACACCGAATGCCGCCGAATGACACCGAATGCCGCCGAATGCCGCCGAATGCCGCCTGATGTTCCCAAGAAATAGGCAATACGTTCTTGTCTTGAGGAGTGACCGCTTGGAATTGGTGCGGTGAAAAGAGTGCGCACCATCTATAGATTTTCAAGCACGATATATGTCCCAGCAGCTGCTCGGGTGCTTGGGTGAAGGTGGCCAAGGAGCTTATTGAATGAGCCAGACATGAGAAGCCCTCCGTGCATCTTTTGACGCTTCTATCGGGGCAACCTCTGTGTCTCAGTGGGTAGCGGACAAAAAAGTTGAAGGCAGAGGCAGAGGCAGAGGCAGAGAGAGGGAGCGAAACGTCGAGTGTGTAGGTCAGATGGGTTAGATTTAGATGGATCGACAACATTGATGGAAATAGTCGTTTTTTAGCCAGGCTGGCACAACCCATGTTTGGCCATCGCAGTCAATTCATATGCACTTGTTGGCCTTGTCTTCCGCAGCTTCGCCAGAATCTTGCATACTGGGGTGCTCTATGCCCCGGCACCGGCATCACTTGCTTTGGCCCATACAAGTCAGGCCGCACATCCCAGATGCCCAAAGACCCAGCACAGAATAGCGCATCATAAAGCCACATTAACCTTTGCGAAGATCGTTGCGGATACCATTGGGGACGTCATGATGATCTTTGCGGAGACCATTAGGAGCGTCATGATGGTCTTTACGAAGAACATTGTGATTTTGGCCGTCCCGGCCACCAGGGTCGCCGTGGCGATGAACGGCCCAGCAACTGCAATGGCCCATCTCATGGCGTCGTTGCACGTATGATTTGCTTGAAAACCACGAGCATGAGCGCATGCACCAGCGCGGATCCGCAAGCCCAAACTTGCGGCCAAGCCTTTTCGGGCAGGTCCCGGGCGCTGGAAGACGGCTCACGCAAAGTCGAGTCAATTCTTGATTTTCGCGTGACAATGTGGAACACGGTCGTGCGCCTCGGATGCTGCCAGCCTGGGGAGAATCTTGAGGAATTGGTTGGGCGCTGAGTCAATCATTCAACACTTGAAGGATTCGGTAAGAACTGGCAGAAGCCGTGGAGGCCGGTAGAAGCCGTGGAGGCCGGTAAAAGCATTCGGAATTCGTTTCCCCGCTTCAAATAGCGTTGGCCTCTGGGCTTTTCCGCCTCGCCCAGCCTTGCACTCAGGCCACCAACGTGGGCCGCGCGAGGCTTTGGCAGAACTGCTTCAAACCAGAAATCAGACATTCCCTCCTCCGAAGTTTCACGCTCGGACTCGTTTTCTTTTCAAGCAACTAGTATAATAAGCTAGAATGCTCCACGGCATCTTGTGGCTCGACTCATCAATACCACGAAACTCGTGAAAATAAATCATTCCATGGCAGGCCACCACAGTAAGCACCAGAACCTTGACACAAGAGCCGTTTCGAGGGGGCGGGTGGATGGTGGCCCCACATGGTTTATGGCCGGCCAGGTGTTATAGGGGCTCCTCGTCGGTGTCCTCCCACTCGTCATCGGGAATGCATTCACTCTCGTTCGCATCGTTCAGAGAGAGATTCAGGAAAATTTGGGGCATAAATGGCTTGGGCACCTCGGCAGCTTCTTCACTACCAAACACCTCCACGTACTCCTCGGGCACAAGCCCGTTTTCGCCAGTCACGGGGTTCTCTGCCACCAACCAGCCCTGGCCATTGCGGTACGAGATCCATATGATCTGGCCCTCCTTCAATTCGACCTCGTTGTCATTTTCTGGCTTGAAGTCGAAAAGCGCAATGGCCCGCAGGTTGATCTCGTCCAGCAGCGGCGATTGCTCCGGGAAGTCGTAGTCGGATGACAAAGATGACCGGGCGCTGGTCGGGTAGTTGCCTAGTCTCAAGGGGTGATCTTCTAGGTAAGCATAGTCAATGATTGTGGTGTTGGGCGCACAGAGTCCTTTGGGGGGGTCCATCATCTCGGGGCGGTCCACGCAAAGTTGGAGCGCGGGCGATGGGGAGTGATCGTTCAGTGCAGCAATCGTACAGGCCCAATCGTGTCGCTCGGTGTCGGTGGAGCCAACAATGGTAACTGGCGGTGCAGCGGATGTGGTTGGGAGGCGCGGCCATGACACCGTGCCGCATGCACACGGCGAGCGCACTTGGCATGTTTTGGGTCGCGCACGATGAAAATTCATCGCCTCCACCCCTCTCGTGCCCGCCGCCATGGACTATCAAGACGAACAGCAACAGGAGATCGAAGTGCTCCGGTCCATTTATCCCGATGAGCTCAATGTGTTGTCTGACAGCCACTTTACCCTCTATACAAGGCTAGACACCGCTTCCGACAAACCGCATGCTTTGCTTCTAGACGTGCGGTACCCGGCGTGCTACCCTGAGGAGACGCCCAAGCTCGACCTCGAGGTGGTGGACATGGAAGACGAGGTGCAGATGGGTCTGGACGACGAAGAGGACGACGCAAAGTATGTCAGCTTGGCCGAGTCCATTTGTTTCAACAAGCCTGACTTGGCGTCGCTCTTGCGCAAGCTCAACGACGAGGCCGCCGTCAACGCCGGCATGCCGTCTGTTTTCTCGTTGGCTTCGATGCTCAAGGAAGAGGCCGAGCTTCTTTTCCAAACCAAGCTCGACGCAGCGCAAAAGGCTTACGACGACGAACTCTTGGCCAAGGAGAAGGAGGAGCAGCAGAAGTTCCACGGCACCAAGGTGACACCCGAATCGTTCAAGGCCTGGAGGAAGGCGTTTCGCGAGGAAATGCAGATCGACCAAAAGGACAAGGAGAGATTTGCCAAGATGCACAACGGCAAGATGACTGGCCGCGAGATCTTCGAGAGTGGCTTAGCTGGCGATGTGGATGACGACATGGCGGAGCTTCAAGAGGCTGCCAGCAAGTTGGAGATGGAGTGATGAGCGCCTTCAGAGCGCCGTCAAGCGTTGGGTGCTTGTCATTATGTGAGTGGTCTTGAGCTGTCATCACATGAGTGGTCTTGAGTCGCCACTTGTCCCATTGGCCGCCATTAGAGTAGTGTTTATTGCTGACAAGCCTATCCCAAAGCTGCCTTGGTAAGAACCCTACTCGGTAAAGGTCTAATCGTCCAATACGGATATCCACTCCCACACCTTCATCACCTCTCCATGCACCTCAATCAATTGATGGCTGACGTTCGTGTTGCGGTCAACCTTGCGGCTCACCGCTTGCCAGAGCCTCATCTTCCTGGAGAGGTTGTTCTCCGTGCTCAAGATCAAGTCGCGGAGGTGGATGGACCCAATATAAGCTGGAACGTTGCCCGAGGCGTGGCTAACCTTGGCCTGCTTCTGGAGCCTGCGGAGTACCTCGCCGTAGAGCGTGTCCACTTTCTGCGCCTGCAAGCTGAAGGCTTTATACCTGTAATAAGCAACCAAACCAAGTAAGAGCACCACCATCGCAATGGCCAAGAATCTCTTGAAACGCACGACAATCCCAAACAAGGTGTTCAGCATCATGCACTTGAGACTGACGTTCGATAGGGCCGTGGATCGAAGAATCTTGACCGTGGGGTTCTGCGCCGAAGCAGTGTGGTTAGTGTTAGGCTCGGGACCAACGTGATCACCTGCGAGTCCGACCTGAAAGGTTAGTAAATGTGTTTGCGGGGACGCCTCGGGGGACGAGTTGGAGGCCTTTGCGTCCAAAGGAGTAACTTGCCTTACAATTATCTCTGCTTCTTTTTCGAGCTCTGAAATGGACCGCTGCCACAAGTCCTCGAACTCCTCCTCGGTGATATAGGGCGCCTTCATCAGAAGCAAGAGGCTGTGGAGGTCATCAACGCTGATGCCGGCGCCGTAGTCGCTTTCAGGGGCACGGCCACAGTCTTTGTTTGCGTTTCTGGCTCGGAGCAAGTCAAGCGCCACGTCAATCATGATCTCGATCTTTTCTGCTTTCTTTGTATCTGGCACACAATATTGCGCCTGCGGGTTGATGCTGGGGTAAATCTTGTAGTACCACGGTGTGTGGCGGTAGAAATCGTCATAGCACGCCATCTCGAGCTTAGCAAAACACCGTGCGTGCTGGGGACATTCCACACACTGGGGCTTGAAGTTGGAGTCAAGATACTCGCCGAGCACCACCAAGAAATGGGGGGTATCATGAGAGGGAGGAACGGTGGTTTTGTCGATTTCATTCCCACAGTATCCCACATAGAAGGCTTGCTCTCGGTACCAGTAGGCGAAAAGAGAGAAGCCCACCAAGCCGAGCCAAACCACGAGGTATAAAAGACAGCGGAAGAGCAGTGGCCAACCACGGCCCCTTTCAACTTTAGTATGGTCGACACGGGGAGGTGCCGGGGCCTTGTCAATGGATTGCAAGGTCGAGTCGGCGGAATCGGCGTCCGCATCCAATTCTGAGCTGGCGTCAGAGTTGTTGTAAAACTCCGTGGGGGCAGGGCGGGCTCGCTTTTCGGGAACATCCTCTTCGGAAAGCTCGTCGCTGCGGGGGTCCAAAAGAGACTCGGAGATAATGATGGGTCTTCTTGGAGTGATAACTCTGGCCGACCGCGGCTTGGGTTTTATGCGCTTGGGGTCGATGTTGAAGAGCTTGGCGAGCTCCACGTTTTTGGATTCCGGCACCTGGCTCGGCGCATGGGTTGCTTTCAACTTCAAAAGAGCGCTGTCGAACTCGCTGGAGTCGCCGGAATCCAGAGCCAGTACCTCGATCTCCGATCTCTGTGACTTGGGTGCCCCAAATGGCGCTTGCACCTTGGCCTTCTGTAACAACTCTTCACTGGCTTTGTCCGCTTGCTTCCCGGCCTTGAATGCGCCCGCTTGCTCCTCTGCATTTGATGTGTCTTCACGTGCACTTGCTGCCTCTGAATTCCCTCTTGGTCCACTAGCCGTGGGTAACGTTGAAGCGCTCTCTGCAGGAGAACCAGACCTGGCCAACGGCGGCTCAGAACCCTGGCGGCCGGCCCACCCATCTGGCAGATCTGCCTTGGTCTTGGCGGTTCGGAGCCTCTTTACGTTCGGAGAGGCATCCTCCAATTCAGAGCCGCTGTCGATCTCAAACATGTTTCCTTTTGATGCGGTTTCCGACGCCTTAGTATCGAAATCGCCGACCATGGACTTTCTCTTCTTGGACCCGGGCTCTCTGGGGCCATGCTTGTTCATAGTAGCCCCCAGAAGCTGCAGCCCCAAACCGGGCTCTAATTCGCCCGCGGTTTTCGCCTCTGCTTTCGCTCCCAGAACCCCAGGCTCCAAGCCTGACCGCGCTTTGGTCTCTGGCTTGCCCACTTCAGCCTTGGAGTGTTCCAATTCTCGGGAACCCAGCGTGTTCGCAATAGCCGAGAGCTCTGCGGCGGCCTTGCTTTTCTTTGCCTTCTTCTTCTTCTTCTTCTCTGGCTTCAAAACTTTGCCAGAAACCTGGGTAGTTCCGTCGAATGGGCTTGTTTCTCGCAAGGCGCTCTCGGCCCATTCGGGGCCCTTGATGGACTGGTTCGAAATGGAGGCGTTCGTTTCCGGGTCCACCCGATTGAGCACGTGCTTCTTGTATAAACGGATCAACTTGGGTTTACGAACATCCGCGGGATACTCCACGTTGTACTTGTCCAAGAGCAGTTTGAGTTGCGCTGTAGTCAACGCATGCGGATCCAGGCCTGCGGTTAGTAAGTAATGAAGGAAGAGGGGCTAGTGCTACGTACCGCCGGAGATGTGGTCCGTGTCCATGCAGAGTGATACGGGAACTACGGGTTGTTCGCTAATGATAGCGCGTGCGGGCGTATACAAGGGTACTGCATACAAGGGAGCATACCCGGGCGGCTCCAAGTCAAGCGTCTTGTATATGTACTGCGGCCAATGGCGGTTAAGACCCGGCAAAGGTTTGGCGGCCTGCTGCGCTAGGCTCGAGGTTCACCATCTAAATGCACGGGTCACTGTAGTCAGAGAGGTAATATGGCTTAGTATCGTTGCTAATCGATTCTTCAGCATCTAGGAACATCAAAGGGTGAATGTCTGGGTTATGAGCCGCAGGCTTGGCAAAATAGCTGGAGGCTGGGCTGAATAGGAGGCTGGGCTGAATAGGAGGCTGGGCTGAATAGCTGGAGGCTGGGCCGCAGATCTAAGTACCAAAAACCTCGCTAGCACAGACCACAGTGCAGAGACGTATGCCACGCCATCTCTATTCTCGAAAAATTGGTAAAAGTGCCGAGCAACTCACAAACAGCCTCCCAAGTAGGAATAATTCTGTTCAATCACCAGGAGCAGCCGAGCGTCCTGCTTGGAGAGGCAAGTGCTTTCTTCAGCTCCGTGAACAGTCAACACCAAAGGGAGTTCCATCAACAAGTCCAAGCGTGAATCGCCGTTTATATAGTTGAAGTGCAAGTTGACATTTACGGTCTTGCACGTTTCCCAGTTCACTTGGTTCAACAAGTTTGTGATGATAGCAATTCTTGCAGGATTGTTGTTATCACACGAGTTATCGGCCTTGTATGTTAGGGACAATTCCTCAAGTTTCTGGTTGGTCAAGTTGCAGAACTTGCACACCTGGTATAAGCATGCCAAATGATTGCTCTCATCTGATTCGAGTTCATCAACAACCAAGTTCAACTGGCGAAGTTCCATATTGTTCATTTTGACCAAGACGTTTTTCATGTACCCGTAAGATCTCACGGTCAAGCTTAATTTCAGGGTGCTACCCTCGTTGGTCTCCATTCTTCCAACATCGGCGCCCGTGGAGGCATGTTGCATCATCACACCGGGCAATCCCATATTAGCAGGGCAAGAGGCTGTTCGTTTTTGCGGTAAATGCGGCCACCAGTGGGGGCGTTTACTCTGCAAAGACCGGCCCAAATATATGGTTGCTGTGGTCGTTTGAGGGGTTAGTTAGAGGGGGGATTCCGATGTCAATAGTTTAAGAAGCTGATGGAGACCTTGTTGCAGAAAATCACAATGGCAATCATAAGATTTGAAGTCGAGAATCTGGCGGACTTGTAAGTGGCACCAATGGGAAGCGGGTAGTAGTATAGTTAGGATGCTTCCAGAAATGGCTTATCAGGGGCGGCACACCAGGGCGCATGCGACTTCCGAGAAAGGACACAGTCACGTGCGCATCAGGTGCGCCCACGTGTTTACACGTGACCGAACAAGGTGCAGTCAAGTCACATGTCCCGCAGCACCTCTAAAACCCGATAGCACGTGCGCTCATGCGCGACCCTACATGTAGGTTCGTGGCGAGCGTAGCCCCCCTCCCACCGCGCACCGCGTCTGTGACCACCCACGCGCCGCTGCACATGAATATCCCGCGGCGCATGAGGTGCCACCATTTTGTACTTGTTCATGTACGAGCACAAGGTTGGCCGAAGAATATTATGTTGGGTAAATTTCAACGGCACAAAGCATCGCGGGAATTTACCAGGGGCCGGCTTTCTCTCATTCCAAAGGCGCAACGGGGGTGCTCCTCGTATCGGGTCCGCACTTCTCCACCCACAGCCCCCGGGGCTACTGGGCGTGCGCGTTTGAAGCAAGCTAACACCAGGATCGCACTATCCAGAGGCCTGTATGCGCGAGATATTAGAGAGACTATAACCGAGAGAAGCAAATCCCGAAAATCCCGGGATTTAAACGAGGTGCATAAACGGCTAAAGTTGCTATCACACACAATGGCCCGCGTGTGTATGTGCATGCGCCTGTAGCTATAGATTATTGAAACGGTGAGGCGCTTAGTTGCGGGAACCACACAGGACGGACTGCAAGTTCTCTTCGCGAAAAAGCTGCTGCGGCACGCACGGCGATTATAGGTAGCGGTGAGAGTGTATGTGACATCATGCCCGAGGCCGCTTTACCCAAACAAGTAGCCCTGCAGGCCGCAGCTGTTCAAGGTGTAATTTTGACCAATGCGAAGTGAGCAATCTGCGTAGCAGGCGACGTGTATCGGATGTGTACCCCGCCTGAGACGCAACGGCCATAGTGCATATCCTTCACAGTTTGGCGTGTGGTTATGTTGCAGGCTGGTTTATGTTACATGTAAATCTTTGTTACAGATTCATTTGCGATTATGTTACAGACCAGCTTGCATTTTCGGTCTGCGTCCCCGAGGGAAGCCATTAAACAACATGTGGCGGGATACAGGGAGAGGAGCCGAGGTGTGAGAGCAGGTATGGAAGACCGAGTCGGAGGACCGAGTCAGAAAACCCAGTCGGAAGACCGAGTCGGAAGACCGAGTCAGAAGACCGAGTCAGAAGAACCGGCACAGAGAAGCACGTAAGAAGCAACGCATAAACTCAGGTACAGGTATATACAAGGGGGCATACACACATTGGATGTAGACCTTGTCGTCAGCAGGAAGCCGTCAAGGTAGTGGCAACAGAAGTCGCTGCACGCATAACGCCTAGGTGCTTGCGGCAAGCTCCGTGTCAACAGTTATGCAAACGTGGGCGAAGCTGCGTGGGGAGGCTACCACTTGCACAAATTTAAGCCGGCCAAATATCTTTCGGGCATAACCGAGGCTCTTCTAAAACGCGGCCATCGCCGGTCACGCAAGATTCATTTCGGCTGAAGGGTAAGCCCGAAACAACTTACCAACTCAACATGACCTCGGTTTATACTGCGGCCAGGGTACCACTGTAAATTTAGGCCAGTGAAAAAAGAATCTGAAGAAAAGAAGGAGTCAGGCGGCGAACCCCACAAGGAAAGGGTGCCAGCCGAGGGTATCCTCGGCCCACCGTGCGTGCGGCGGACCATTAAATGCAGGAACTTCGGCATCTTCCGGGCACTCCCCAAAGCTAAAGGTCTTGGGCCGAGGATGGACCTGCATTAAGGGTGGGGATGGAATTAGTCGTGGAGAATACATGGCTAACGCGAGAGATGGTGGATGCGTTACACCACGGGGTGCGAAATGGGGGACATGAATGACGAGCGTGCGAGATGAGTAGCGCGGCATGCACGATCTGCACGAGCCGCAGCACATGCCACCAGCGCGAGCCGCACGCGCGGCATGAGATGAACAAACTGCAAGTCCTCTACTTGCGCGACGTACAGATACTCGTCGTCATGCGCAGCACAGGACGTCATGCGTGACATGCATTTCCCCCGGGGACGGCATACGGTGTAGTTTAAAGTTACCTTTTCCATTCAAAAAGGGGTGGAGGGGGCAGTGTAGGCGTGCAACCTAACAAGTGTCCCTGTAAAAAGCAAGCGTGCTTGGTGGCACGCACTAGCGAGTCGAGCAGGCTTGGGCGGCGGTTTAGACCCCAGGGCCGGCTGGACGCCTGTCCCATGCGTGCTGCGGCCATCCGGGTTCATTGTCTCTCCGCGTCAGATCTATCCTTGCAGAACCAGCGCCAAACCGCGATCGCTCCTCATCAAGAATGTGTCATTACCGCCACGAAACCCATTGTAAACAGCCCTGTGCCAATAAGATGCTGCAAAACTGCAATGGGCCCTCGGTGGGACATAATCCTCGCACACTTGCCATGCACTTGGTGGCTTCGAAACCTTGCTGCATACAATGCCTGACACTCAAACATTTGCCACCCTGGGCCGCCATTACGCATAGCACTAACATTTTATTATTTTTGCATTGTTTGGTTTAAAACTGCATATTGATGCACTAGAGTTGTACAAGCACAAAGCCGCAACAGTAAATACTGTGCAAATGCAGCTGTATTTAGCAAAAGTCTAACTGTGTCAAGTACCAAAACAATAGGGCAAGTGAATTAGCACTAGATTTGCGGGATAGAATCTTGGAATTACACTATGCATGAGTTTGAAGCCTTGCAAACACTACACATGAGACATCCAAGTATAAATAGATTTCCAAACTAAACCCAGAAAGTTAATTCGCTATAAATAGAGTAGGAGATTACACATTTTAGATTATATGGAATAGGCTACAAGGCCCATTCTACATGGGCAAGACTCAGTGAACATACCACCCGACATTCAAGTTTATGCATGCTCGATGTATATGCGTATTCAAGCACTTCGGAGGGCTACAGTCAATTTGAAACACCGAGGCACGCACAAAGCAGAAAGTAACAAGTATTTTAACCCACCCATTCCCCCCAGAAGTATTCTTTTTTCTAGCTTACTTTTCAAGTCCCAGTTTTAACTGCTTTCTATTGCTGCATTTTCAAAGCAAAGCTCCAGGCGGCAAAGTGTACTACACTGATGGCTGGATAGAGTAGCGCCGCCGATAATTTCATTGTCAACTAACCCTGGCTTTTGGCTCAGAGAACGGGGCCATAAGTACACGCGGAGACAAGGTCATGTCACCTCTATAAGGAGCTGTTGTGTAATTATGCAGAGAGCGAAGTGACTTTAGAAATGCAAGCCACCTTGAAAATAGACCTCCAACTGGGAGGGTTTTACTGGCCACGACAAGAGGGAAGCTCATAAGGGTTTAGACCGCTGATACTATGCATCATATGGTGGCCACAGATTGTCAATGCTTTTGACCAGCCTGGATTTTGCGGGGACTTTTATAAATGTGTGTTCCATCTGGTAGGGCATTTGCTAGTGTGTTGCTAGTGTATTGATAGTGTGCTGCCAGTGTATTGATAGTGTGCTGCCAGTGTGTTGCTAGAGTGTTGCTAGAGTGTTGCTAGAGTGTTGCTAGAGTGTTGCTAGTGTGCATTGCTTGTATGCATGCGTTGCTTTGCTTGCTTGTGTGCAATTACCAGTCATTCAAAAAACCTTGATGAATCTGGAAATCACCCCTTCATATGATATTTCATAAGGCAAACGTGTTTTAGGGATAAGCGCTGAACACCAACTAAAACGAATGGAATAGTCGGTTTTAAAAAGGGTTGGGCTTTATCTTTTGCGTCATTTGACTTCTTCTCTTGCATTTTCTGGACTAGCTTGTTGATTTGCACAAAGATTGCCAATAATGACTCCGGTCCAAATATTCAATAGGAAATTTGGAATCACAAGCGAATTGAATCATCTCAGAGGAGGAAAGCCCTCCAGATACTATTTTGCAATTAAGAAGAAAGTCTTTGCTTCGTGGCGCCAGCGATAGCAACAAAATAATCAGCCAGAGGACATCATTGATTGACCAGATACGGGTATTGTTTGGGGAAACACATTAACTGCTTGCAGATTGTTGATTTCAAAGCACTCGGGCCCCATATCCAGTGTGCATCATGAGGGTTAGAACATTAAAAGACCAAACGAAGAGGTTCCCAGGAAAGTCGCACTTTCAAAGAGATAGAATCACCTACTCTGTGCGTTACGAAGTGGACTCGTCAAGACCTCGAAAGCAGAAAAGTTCTAGCGCTAAACTAGTCGTTTCAGTCGAACTCTTGGCCGTCAAGACCGACCGGGGCTCATAACCACGACAATTATTGAAAATAAGCATTGTGGTGCAATACTGATCGCTCTACGGTTCCCATGGCCTCTTTTCGACCCACCATGGAGCTCTAGCTAAAGATGTTTGGGTCTAGGATTCATCATACCTCCCCAAATGAACAAGCAGGACAACTGAACAAACTGAACACTGAACAAACAGAACAAACTAAAAAACGCAAAAACGGAAAACAAGATGAGGGCACTAAAAAATAAATACTGGGTCCATTAAACCAGTCAATTGGTTGGGGTTAGGAGATCCACCCGCCAAAGAAATTCTTTGCATCGTGATAGATCCAGAAGTCAAAATGACTGGCAAGGGTTTTGGCAAGCGGCATCCAAAAGCATACTTGAGCCGTCGACGTTTGAAGTTTAATTTTGTGGTTTTTACTTGACTGCACTAATGGATAGCCCCTATAGGAAATTCCTTTGGGGAAGAAAGAGCCGTTGGTGGCCTTACAATTTGACCATTATATTCATCAAAGCAAATGTTCAGGAGCAGCGAGTTGGTTTCTTACCGAACCGCCTCGGCTCAATTTTAAAGAGATTCTACAAATCCCTGAGCTGAGTTTTTCAAGACTGTTTTATTTCGTGGGGTTGCCGAAGTCTACAATCTGCGAGTCTGCATTTCCGAGGCCCCAGAGTTGGCCAGGCAGCAAGGCTTCAAAGGGGTTTTCTTGACCAGGTTGTTAATTGTACCAGTTCAGAGTTTACCACGTGCCAATCCACAGTGTCTCAGTTTACAACGTTCAAAGTTACAATCCCTATTGAGCGCCTTGGGTTTACCACGAGTATATCCGTACTGGTGCCGTCTCAACAAACCTGATACTCTGAGATAGACGCAAAGCCTTCCATGCCATTATTCCACCTTTTATTTGAGTTTTGCACTATCTCGGGTGCAGCTGGTGGGGTTGCTTGAGACGGGGGAGGCACTGGTTGATCGAAGGACCTTTTACCGTTCTTTGCTTGAGAGCGCCCAGGATTTCTTGATCAAACTCTAATGGAGCCTCCATGGGAATTGGCCCGAACATTGATGAATTAACTCTGAAAAGTTCACAGGAGCATGAACCTGGGAGCCGAAACTAGTGAAAAGTTTGGACTGCCATACACTTCTCAGCTAGCCGCTTTGCTGTGGATTTCTAGACACTTGCAGTGGCCAAGTTCAATACTTGTGCACTTACCAAAATTCAAACAAAGGGTCTCGGCGAGTCTTACCGAGACTACGGGATAACCAATGGATAGCCAACGAGAAATACAACGTGACAACCGACGTGATTATATTGAATCTTTGAAGTATGGAAAGAGAGGCAGAACAATAGTTAAGGCATTTGAACAAAGACTCAGACTTGCACCAGAAGGTCACCTGCACACAGGTCAAAATTTGCAACCATGTGCAAAATTCAAAATTGGACAAGTGGTGGGCCCGGCCAAACTGGGGACCCTCCTTACTGCCTCCGAAGCGTGTCCATGCAAGTGGATGGCTACTTTGCACGTACTGGGATGCGGCCCTATTCTGACAGGCTTGCTGCGGGTCTGGACTGGTGGATCCCCCTGGGCCATCCTTTTTGTGCCCCCTGGCCTCGAATCCCCCGGGAGGCACAAGCCCGCACTTTTTGTATTTAAAGTGGTGCCCCCCCCCCTCATTTCAGCATTCCCCCATGGATATTTTCTGTTGGCACTTGGCGTGAATCTAATCAATGTTTGACTAGAGTTTAGGGCTGCTGACCCGAGAAACCAAACTATCCCCCTCATAAGTTCCGAGTCTCTAGGTTCTTGTGGACACTTGGCCCGAGCCAGCCCCAATGCTTGAAGGAACTGTGGCTGTTAATGCAGATTTGACGAACTGGCATTGTATCATATGACTTTGTGCAGTGGTGATGTGACGACATGACGAGGCTTCACACAGGGAGCTCAAACCAGAGACCAGACGGTCTCGGGCTTTATGGCTATTTTTCCCTGCCGCGCAGATAAGGCTCCTACTTTTTAAGGGGTGGGTATGTTTTCGACGCGACTACAGTCGGAAAAACCCTCGACTATTTGCATTCTCATGGAGAGAGGACGCGTTTCAAAACAGGTGGGCGCAAGAAGCACGTTCGACTTCTATACTGTTCCGAAAGCACGCTCTGCGTTTGTTCAGCTACCCATGCCGAGACGGCTTCATTGACGGTGGCCCAAGCACCAGGGCTCATCGGCCCAAGCCGTCCCCCAGCTATCTCGGTTGCCAAGACCTTGATATGTTGTATCTACCCTCTCAATGGGCTGGTCTTGGTGATCAAAGTCGGAGGAGGTTTCAGCATCATTGGTTTAGCTGGCGTGCAACTGGCCAGTGGACATAATAGTTGGCCAGTACACCGAGGAGACTCGCCATGACCAGTTCTTAATTCATATCAGACACCCAAACGTTTCTTCAAGATGCACCTTCAATTCCCCATACCTCTACCCCTAACGCCCTAGACCGCTCCGGGGCCACGATGTAAATCCATCTCCAACAGTCTGCCTCCACGAGCCTCTACAAAACGCTACTCAAGAATCTAGTCGTCCCAGAACTAGACTGCAATCTCATTTTCTGATGATGAACCCAACCCAGTATTTATGAAATGGCTTTTAACCCAAAGCTCGAAGTGATATATATTCTACATTAGCGATTGCACCAGCAAGCGGCCCTTGGGCTTGAGGACTTCCTGGTCCTGTGCACGCCTCGTATTGGTAGGTACGAGCTCGTAGCCCAAACAGAGTTTCTTGGAGCGCTCGCAGTTGTAGCAGTGGGGCTTCCTCTCGTCACACTTGATACGGCGCTTGCGACAGGTCATGCACCCACTCCGAGTACGGCGCTTGGTGACGCGTCTCTTGTTGACCAATGCATTGTTCTGGTCATGGCTGAAGGGGTGGTTGTCCAGGCGGGCGTAAGCCGGAGGATAGGCGGCGCCGTGCACGTGGCTGGAGGGGTTGCCTGGATGGAGAGGCTTGCTTGGGGGTAGATGCATGCCGGAATGAAGGGTCAGATTTCCTGAATAGAGTGCCATGTTTCCCGGCTGAGAGGCCGTTGCAAACGGTGCATTGCCGGAATGCACGAATGGTTGCCCTGGCCCACCTGGGTGCACTTGGGCGTTGATGTAATTGTTGGTTTGCATTTGCGTGTTGACGAGTCCTTTGGTGTGTATTTGTCCGTAGGATTGTTCGTTGATGGGTCCGATGGATTGCGTGCCCGCATACTGAGGAGGCATGACAGCGTATGACATGTTGCTGAACACGCCATGGGGCGACGTGCTAGCCATGGGCGTGGGGGCGTAGGCGTTGGCGGGAACCATCCCAGGCACCTGGGGCTTGCCCCCAGAGTAGCCGACATTGGAGTCATGCGAGAATGAGGAGGGCCGCGGGCGGGTGAGGGCCTCGGGCGACTCCAGCGGCGGCGGCGGAGTCACGCCTTGCTTGTGGAGAGAGTCTGACGAGGTGACGCTATTATACAGCGGCACACGGTTGAGCTGCTCGGGGCTGTAGTGGCTTGACTCGGCGGTGGGACGCACAATGTTTTGGTCGCGATAGCTGAAGTAGTCATTGCTGGGCGCAGAGTGCACGACGTAGCTGCCCTCGTAGCCTTGGGAGGTGTACTCTGACGACCCCCGTCGGCTAGCCACATTGGACGCCAGCAGCATATAGTCGGCGGGGCGTGTATACTGCTTATGGGAAGATGAGGTGTCTGGGAGATGTGACACCGGGTGCACGGTTGAGCTGGAGCCACTGGAGCCATAGGAACCCCCGTGACTGGGTGCCAAGAGCGGCCGGCTGGGGCGAGACGTTGGGGTGGTGACCGAGCTTCGGGGGAAGTGCTTGTGGTGAGGAAAATTATTTTGGCGAGGGCTGGAGCCCAATGCGGTGAAATGGGATTCAGGCAGCAGACCCAAGGAGCGGCTGTTCACAGAGGGGATTTGGCTCCCTACCAACAACTCGGACACGGAGGGGAGTTGGGGCATGGACGAGAATGGAGATGTGTTAGTTGGGTATCGGGGACAAGGGACGAAGCAAATTTGGTGGTGCACGGAAAGATCAGGAAAAGAAGCAGTGTTTAGAGCAGCGATCAAGGGCTCTTATATGGCAGCAGCGAAGGATCTGTGTCGAGATCATACACCATGCATAGTTTAGCCGACAGGCCTATCCATGCAATATAAGCGGCCAGTATAAGCATGATGATTTCAAACTTATGCACCTTCCTGCTGGCGGGCATGCTCAATTTTATTCGCACCGCATTTGTAACTTGTTTTTTTTTTTTTGTGAGGGTGTTCTCTTTAATTTGGGGGTCCTGCATGCTTGCTTTTACTTTTTTCCTTCGTTTTCACTATTTTTTTTTTTATTTTTTTGTTTTATTTTACACTTTTTAATTATCTCCAATTATTTACGTTTTACATTCTTGCTCTACTGATTTCAGATTTTCAAACCGTTTTCCCAAAAAAGCACTTCCGAACCCGGATCTTCCTCCCTTTCTTTGACTGAGCTTCTTAGTTTTCCAGTGGCTTGCTGTTTCAGGGGCCAGGAATCTTGCCGAGGTCTATTTGTGCCTATGTAACATTTGCCCCCTCGAAGTCTTTGATGACGAAGTTCCGGTCGCTTGTAGCTTTTTTTTTTTTCGTTTTGTTTTTTCGCAAGCTGCCTGAACATCTCCATACGCATTTGTTTCACACGCGTAAAGTCACACACCTGCCACTAGATTCGATTGCCTCTGTGCATGAATTCTCATAACCACCTCGGACTCCAGCGTTGCCACCGGCCCCCAGAGTGTAGCTTGCGTGTAACGTGGAGGCAAAGCAGGAATCCAGCGCCCAGAGACACCGGGGGCCGGTAATCAATGAATGTAGGTTATCTAGGTGCGTTTCTCGTTTATGTGGCACGCCGAACGGTATGCAAAAGCGGACCGACACTCTCGACCCAAGTTTCTCGCTTTATGCGAGGGCATTTGTGCCACCGTAGACCCGCGCAGCAACACAATGCAAGGTCGACACGTCGCGCGCGTTACAGAAAAAAACCCATTGCAATTCCGTTTTCAGCGCTTGCACTTCGAACAAGCGGCATTGTGTTGTCGGCAAACTAAACCCATACGAGGTTGAACAAAGCCCGTTCTAACAACGCATGGTGCCTACACAGTGGCGGGGTGTCGGTTGCAGGAGTGACGGGTTAGGCCTGGCAATGAACCGAACTGCCCTAAGGACTCTTCGATGCAAAGGAATACAGAGGCAAAGTGCATACAGGCATGTGGAGCGGTGAAAAAGGCGGGCGAGGCTTAGCGGCCCAGCAGCGTGGTGGGCCAGCAGCGTGGCGGCGTACATCGCTCAACCACATGTGGGATCTTGGTTGCGAGCTGCACGGGGCTGCAGGATTGTTTTTCGGCGGGTCATGGGACTTGTCGCGCAAATACGAGCCCGCTGGGGTCGGAGATTCCCGAACGATGTCGCAGTGTACATTCCTCGCGGAAATGTAGCCCCGCGCGATGTGCACCAGTGCGGCCCACGCGTGGTGCAGATGAATGTGTGCCTCCAAACCACTCTGCATCAACGTTAATACCTTGAGATGCAGGCCGCTGTGCCGCTTATACACTTTGCTCGGCCAAGCTTGCGGTCGTACGCTGGTTATGTTTGAGCTTGTTGTGACCCTATGCGCCACGAGGCTGTAAACCGATCCCTATCTTGAGCTTTCCCTCTTTCCTTTCTTATCGCAATCTTTTGAAAGCAAACACGATCTCCTCTTGCATGAGCCCTCTTCCATGAGGCTTCTTCCATGAACCCTCTTCCATGAGCCCTCTTCCATGAACCCTCTTCCATGAACCCCTACTCCCTTCGATGTCCAGACCCTTCCTCAAATCCAACCCTTCCATGAACCCGTACCCCAAATTTAATAATCACCCTGCTTTCGAGTCTTATTAGAGATCAAATCCCAACAGCAAAAACACATTATCAAAGCTGACGGGCTTGTGCTCCATCCCTCAAAATCACATACAAGCTCCGTCCGTGCGCTCTAAAGTCAGGCACTTTACTTGCACATAAGGCTCGCGCCGAGGTCCCACCCCACATAAGCTTCTTCTACTTGCCGTTGCCATTGCAATTGGATGGTTCTTTGAGTTCCATGTCAATTCCTCTAATCTTGGTTATTCTCAGGGGGTTTCAACACGTTTCTGTGAGCACGTCTCTGCCTGAGGTTTCAATATCGTGCAGAACACTCGGTGATGTTGGGGACGAAGAATAGCCTGGTCGAGCCAAGAACCCACATGTGATACGTTTCCTTGATCTTGAGAGCCTTGAAGGAGGGTCTCTTTTCGTTCAAGTATTCTTTTGATTTCGATGGGCCCTTTTATCGCTTCCTTTCCTCTCCTTCTTTCGTTCTTCCTCCATTACTTCCAGCTTACCAGATTCCAGCCATGACAATCATGCAATGGCTGGCCACATCTGCTGGTCTCAGCAGCAAATTTTCAAACCAGGCGGCACGGGCCTCTTCGGACTGACAGGAGCTGCTCCAGCCTCTCGTCGGTTCTCTGATGTCAGCGAGTCCAAAGTCCTTTCTGAGCGGAGAAATCGTGGCATCTGGTCCCAAATTGCAACCTTCTTTTGCACGTCGTTTAGTGCCTGTTGTATTCTTTCGAAGAAGACATTTGCTCCCATCTCACGTCTCTCAGAAGGGACGTGATATTGCGCTTTCGCACCGATTCTCAGCAGCAAGGCACTCTGATTGAATTATATAGCAGACGCTGGTCTTTCCCTAGCAATGAAGCCTGTCCTCTACTATTCAGCGAGTCGATTCACAACGATCTCCGGTAGTGCAAGCGTACATTGTGCCTGCATACAGGCGCAATTTGCATATGGGCCTGCACAAGCGCCCGTTCTCCCTCAACCTTGCCTCTCACTCTTTGCCTCACCTTCTTTCCTCCCACACTTTCTCCCGCTACCCCCCGTGACCTCCATGCCGAATTGACCGTTGCGCTGTTCCACATTATATGAGTCCCCATGATTGCCAAGATTGGATATGTCGTTCTGGGACAATATTTCAAGCACCTCTAGCCAGCGCGAAGATGAAATTACAACCTCAGATTTACAGCCCCACACTCCAGACAGACATCCTACTTCCTCAGAATCACATTCGACAACCCTGACTGAAAACATCTCTGCTACTCCGACCACACTTTGGCTGGAACCTTCCCCTTGATTTTCGCATCCCCCCTTGATTTTCGGTTACACGGCACTGCAACCGTGAAACGCGCCTAAACCTGGTCAGTCGCTCTCCAAAAATATAGAGGGCCCTTGGTCTGGCATTGATGGTATGGTAGTTTGGCTCCCTAAGAGTGTTTATACCAATGAGGAAATGTCGAAGTTGATGCAGAGACACGACTTCGTGGGAATATTGACCACCGACCATTATTTAAAGGGGCATTTCAGATTGGCCAACGAATGCATGGACTGGCTTGCCGCTGACAGTCACTTGAATTGATCCAGTGAGCAAAGAGACCATTTACCTGGATCCTTCAGATGATTACTTTAATGCTTTTGAAGGTAATCCCGCAGTAAGTGGTGCGCACCTCGATGCTCATCTAGAATGGCTACAATTTGAGTCATGTGTTGGCCCCAGGGCGGTCGTCGAAGCTCGTTACCAACGCAGAGCACACTCTCATTCAAGGCCACTGTTTAAAGCGACGAGAAAGCATAGGCCTTGCTTTTGTCGGGGTCGGTCTCCGGCTGTGGTGGTACATGTTGGGAGACGTTTGCATCCGTGGCAACTGCGACACGGGGCACGTGACGCGGGCTTGTACACAGGCGGCTTCACTTTGGGCAAGCAGTGGATTCCAATAAAAAGTCAAAATGTTTACATGATATGAACATGGCAAGGAGACAGAGATGTATAAAGAAAGACTGAAACATATTCATGCGAACGACCTGGGGCATACATCGCTAGAGGGTGTCCGTAAGTTGCTCATAATTGGGCATGTTCGCCTAGGAAGCAACCGGAACAGATGCTCTGCAACTGAATAAGCTAGAAAAAGCTAGAAAAAGCTAGAAAAAGCTAGAAAAAGCTAGAAAAAGCTAGAAAAAGGTAGCTTACGTGAGGCTTAAAAAGGATAAAGTTAAGAAGAGTTAGTTTCCGGATGACAAAGTGATTTTGTTCGTGAAGAAATCTAAAACTATTGGGGGCGATTCGTTGTGAGTGCGAAGGGCACCCGGCGATCAAATAAATAGAGCTTGGCACCTGCATGATCGAAGCAAAGTGATGGCCCCAAGAGTTACGGTCAAGAAATCATCTGGACGGCTAAACTGAAGGCTTTGGGTCAAGGCCAAGGAGACACCCAATATATCAGGACATATCAATGGGGTATTAACAATGGGGTGGCATTAACTATCAAGGAACGGAAGCACCAAAGCAAAAAAGCATGCTGCTTAAAATGTACGTTGACTAAGCATTCTCAGCGTCGGTTAAAGAGGACAGAGGTTTGAGTGCTTCCATAGTGTGGGACGCATGGCAGATGGTCTCAGAAACCATTCAGCGAACGCTTTCAACAGACTCCTGGCAGTATTTGGCTCAAAAAAGCCATTAAATGCGGGCGATGGCCATGGAAGCACGCAAGATCCAATCATCAAACCTCAATCAAGGTGATGCAATTGAGTGTCGGCGAGTACTTGGCCTACACTGAAGCAGGGTACTTCGCCGAACCGATGTATGCAGTCGACCAATGATTGGAGGTAAGCCGCACGGGGACACCGTGTGCAGGAAGGAGACCAAATCTATAAAGGCGGCCGCACCCCCGTTTATCTTGCGGGGTTTAACCTCACTATCCTAACCAATTTCTGCAATAAGTTGAGGCGCCATGAACTGACACAATAACGCAATGCCTGCTCCAGAAACGGTAATGGCTTTTGAGGGCTATCCATCTAATGACATGCTCCATTGCGGGCGGCTCCCACCGCCTAGTGCCCAGTTTTCATCCTTGCGGGCGTATTGACCAGGCCGAGTTTCATTCATTATCTGGCTGGTGGAAACATAGTTTACTGTGCCTCATAAAGAATACATATTGGAGTTTTGGCGCAGGTTATCGTTTACTGATCTTATTTTTGACTTCCATGATACCTTGAGTTCGGGTGGTTTATCATGATTACATTCGATTTCAACCATGCTCAATAAAGGGCATTACTATTAAAGAACAGCAACGCTGGTACATCAAGCAATGTCTCGGGTGCCTCACCCAAAGGTACACAACATGAAACCTATGCAGCTGGAGTGTTGAAGAGGTATAATTCCATTTTGGATTCTTTGCACCTCCTATGCTTGTCATGCAGGGTTATTGCCAGGCTCAAGCATCGTGCTCCTGGACACGAGACTTTTTAAAGGGTGGATTGTATCTCACCCGAGGGCCCTAGACGAACACTGACCAGCCGCATCAAGATCCTTTGCCAAGAATCGAATCGGGAGACTCTGCCATTGTTTCTGCCATGTCCTTATTTCTGCTCTGCCTCTGTTTTCTTGAGAAGTTCTTCCTGATGATACTTTCTTCCGGCTCAGTCTTCTGCTCAGCCTTCTGCTCATTTTTTTTGCTCATTCTTCCGCATTCGTCCGCCTCTTTCTTCTGCTCATTCTTCCGCATTCTCCCGGCTCTTTCTTCTGCTCATACCTTTTCCATTTCTTGCACAATGTAATCAAGCATGTAGGTCTCCTCAAGCATGTCGTCCAATCGCTGGTAATGTCTCTCGTTGTAAGGCAAGATCAGATTGACGATTTTGCGCACATCGCCATTCTCCAAGTCGATGCTCTCGAGCACCACGTCGAGCACCTTCTGGGCAATCTCAAATTGCTTGAAGTTGATGTTCCAGTCACGCACTCTCCGGAGCAATGCCACTAGCTGCTCGTCCTCAAGCGCCTTCATGGTCTTCTCGAGCTTCAACGACCCGAGCGTCAGCGCTGGATCCTCATTGGCTCCAATCAGCGACTTGATCACGTTGTAGACTCGCATCAGGTGCTCCAACGTCAACGCAAGCAAGAACGCGTTGCTCCAGTCATTCTGCGAGATGTAGTTGGCAAGTGACTGCTCCTGCTCGACTCGCTCCTTCTCTTTGGTTTCCCTCTCCAAAAGCAACTGCTCAGTGTTGTCCTGCCAGAAACTCATGTACCCGTCCGCGTCGGCTGATACTATTCGGAGTCCGTCTTCCTTGGTGTCCATGGCCCAGATTCGGTTGTTATGATTGTCCAACGTTGCCACGCACTCGGATTCTTTGAGATCCCACACTTTGATGAGCCCATCTGCTCCGCAGCTCAACACCTGCCTATTCTTGTTGAAAAACTTGCACCGCTGGACCGCATTGGTGTGGCCTTCCAACGTCTTGGTGCACGTGTAGTCATTCAACAGCCAGATCTTGACTGTTTTGTCGCCAGAGCCCGTGGCAATTAGCTTGTCGTACTGGCAGAAACTGACGTCCCAGAGCCCACGCTTGTGGCCGCGGAGGATGCCAATGGTCTCGCCGGACTCGGTGCTCCACACCTTGGCCGTCTTGTCAAAAGATGCCGTAGCAAACACCTCGTCGTTGGGGGCTATGGCCACGGCGTTGATCTCTTTGTCGTGGGCCCTGCGAGTGAAGTCGCTATTCTTGACCACCTCACCTGCCTCTTTGGGCACCTTCCACTTTTTCACCGTCAAGTCTGCGGATGCAGTGATCACGAACTTGGGAGCCGGCCCGCCCGACCGCGGCATCCCGCAACCGGTCACAGCCCCCAGGTGGCCGAGAAAGGTGGCGTATACTTCAAACCCACTTGCGTGAGCGTCGTAGCGCCAGAGCCGGGCCGCGTTATCCTTGCCGCCAGTCAAGAGCCACATGCCATCTTCGCTGGCATCCAAGCTGTTGAGCAAGTCTGTGTGGCCCTCGTAGAGTTGGACGTCTAGAGGCGCGTCGGGGTCCACCACCCTGAGTGCCGGAGCGTTGGTGGACATGGCCACGAGCGTCTTGTTTGGGCCAGCGAAGCGGATATCGGCAATGATGCCGTGGTTTCCGGCGACCATGCGCGTGCAAGGCAAGAAAATGGTGTTGTCGTGGGCCTCGGCCTCGTCCAAACTGACTTGCACCAACGTCTGGTCACTCAACACCATCCACACGGCTTCGCCGGCCTTGGGCTGCGCCACATCTATCACCATCAAGTCTTCCAGCGTATCGAGCGGCTGGTGCGAGCCCCCCAAGGGTTTGCCGCTGTCAAGACTCCACAATCTCAAGTTGCTGCCACTACCGGCAGTGTAGAAGAGAGGCTGCGCCTGGATAATAACGAACCCACACTTTTCCACCTGATGTCTCACGGAGAACGACTGCTTCGGCGCCCTCAAGTTGTGGGTGTCGTAGACCACCACAATCTCGTCTCTTCCTCCGGTAATGAAGTATTGGCCGTCACCCAGAAAGGCTAGGCCCCGGACTGCACCGCTATGCTCTTTTGTGGTGCTCAAGCACTTTCTCTTGACGAGATCCCACACCTTGCATGTGCCCATGGTATCGCCCAGCGCTAGCATCCACTTTGAAGAATGGAGCTCTCCGTAGAAAGCCAACGAGCAGATCGTGGTGCCGTGGCCCTTGAGCGAGTGCGTCACCTGGCCAGTCTCAATGTCCCACACGTAGACTGCGCCATCTGTGGCCCCGAATGCAAACAAGGTGGACGTTGCATCGGCGGCGGCTATGTACACGGGCGCCGAAAACTTGTATTGCCTGAGCATTTTCCCGTTTAGGGCGTCGTACACGCGGAGCTGTTGGCTTTGTGATACCACGGCAAGGCGGTGGGCATCTGGCGTCAACGCAAGAGCAGTGACGGTTTCGCCGTCGCCCTCGATTTGATGGAGGACGGTGTTGGAGTCCAAGTTGACAATGGAGATATCGTCATCCATGGGGGTGGCGACAACAGAGACGTCGGAGGCAAAGGCCGCAGCGGTGGCGCCGACATAGAAGGGGGCCACGGTCTCCGAGATGTAGGAGCAGCGGATGGGTTCAGCCATTATAGATGAGAGCGGGTGAGAAGAGGTTTAAGAGCGAGGGGGATTTTTGAGGGCGCGCGCACGGTGCAGGCCGATGAGATGCCCACCACGAGGCGATGCGGGCCGCGTCGAACTGGTGGGACTTCGGGGGCACACCAGGCCATCTGCCTAGGCAGGGCGGCAAAAAGGAAGAGCCCGATGCGGGGCTCGAACCCGCAACCTTTTGATTGACCTTAGAGATTAAGAGTCAAATGCTCTACCGATTGAGCTAACCAGGCTTGGTGCTGGTTTGAAAAACTTTAGACCGTATATCTTTTTTATAAGAGACTTGAGGGCAAGTAGAAAGCTAAAAGGGGAGAACGTTAGACATAAGACCGACGCGGGTTAGATGCAGGATGACAATGCAACGTAATCTCCCGAGGTCAACTCAACCCCGGTGGTTATCATTGTCGCAGCGCAACCCTGGTGGTTAACGTAGCGGGACAAGGTAAGTGAACTAATGCCCCTTCTGAGATAAAAAGGAGACGCACGCCTGAGTATGAAAAGGTAGAACTCCACTGCTTAATCTTAGATAAGTTATAGTTAACACAGACACTATTAAGTAACTGAAGATAGCATTAATACTGTTCGGGCAAGTTCCTACTATTGAGTAGCCGTTCAGAATACTCCATCATCATTAGGTCGTCGTTCCTGGAAAAGATCCGAACAACTGAGAAGCCCGTTAGAAGCTTAATCCTGTGTACAGATAGTTTATATCCGAAAGACACGTGATAATTCTAACATGGCCCAATAATTTGGCGCTAAGTATTGTCGTACAACATAAAAGTACCATACCTTTTGAGACTTTGTTGTAAAGTTTTGACCCGCAACCCTATAGAATTTAACCAAGTGGTTGGTGTGGTGTGCCGCTTTGGCGTACTCATACCCTTCACATCTCATCTTTTGTCAGAGACCCTGCTACCTGAAAAGACTGAAACCCCAGACTAGAGACTAGACACCAAAGACTAAAGGCCTCTAAACCACCATCAAGTTGGTGCACACTAATGAGACCTGGTCTTTATAGACCATCACTAAGTCTTCTAATATAGACCGGCGTCCAGTCTTCTTGAAGCAGTATTTGACTAATGCGCCGCAATAATCAGTAGCATAGGAGTAAATCTTCCGGCACCAAAACAGGCAAGCAAGGGCTTTCCGCCATGAGTTGTTCCTTTTTGGTGGCCTGCCTGCATATAAGCAAATGCCCTGACAAAGTGTAAGAATGGCCTTCTTAAGGAACCCACAGTGTTTAAAACTGCTCTCACCAGCGGCCAACCTTTCGAACCACACCAAATCCAACCAAGCAATCACCCAAAGGCCTTTCCCAGTCGAAAGGTTCCAACCAAAAGGCGCCCTGTTATACCACTTTCATTCTTTAGCAGAGTCCATCTTCTGAAGCCCAGGGGGGAATTTCCCCATGCTTCATGTCCCAGTCTTGCAGCACCCAACCAGATTCAAAAGGGACGGATTGAACTGCTATTTTTAAACACAACGGAAGCAATTGTCGGCGTTTGGCCGTTGGCGGGTTGTCTTGTTTTGTTGACGCCCTGTTTCGTTGGATCACGCTGTTTGGATGAAATCTTCGTGGCGAGATTTAATACTTTTAGTTTGAAAACCCCGGTGCTGCACATGGCTCAATAATGACCACTGGTTAGTTTCAAGGCGAAATGAGCCACCCTAGAAAACTCAACATACCAGGACCTCAGGACTTTCTAACTCCCCAAAGTCTTTTAAAGCAAGCGCTTTAACCCCGGCTTTCATTGGATCCCATCCTCCAAAATTTAGTTCTGAGGAATTGCCTCCAGTGCAAACCGAACAAGCATGACGGGTGGGAGGAGGATCAAGGAGGAACGGGGCAGGAAGGGCTGGATAGGGTCCTGGGACCTGTATACAACGCCTTGAGGGTAAGGGTGGACGTATTTGGGTATCTTTGTCTAGTCTCGACTGATGTGAAGTTGTATCCTGTTGGCTGGAATTTGGGGTGCCGGTTTTATACTCTAGGAACACTGGAGGTCACTTTGACCTGCACATACACCGTCGCGGCCAACTTTGTACAGCGCTTTAAAGAGAGAGCCCGCACCACACAATCCAGCCCTTTCAAAGAGGACTTGGCCTAGGCAGACCCGAAGCACTTCGCGCAAGGGCTGTATGTATTAGAGCAAGTGGGACAAGCGGGAAATTGCGTGACTGCATGTGGTCGCACATGTGCAGGTCCAGGAGGATATGTGTAACCACCCTCGACCGCGCACATGATATGTTGGTCTTGTCAGAAACCACATGGCCCTGTACTGATTGATGCACTAAAACAACGGGTCAAACAGACTACATGAACAAGCTCCCAAGATGAAACACGCTAAGATGAGACTTCTCAAGATAAAACTAGCCAAGATGAAACTAGCTAAGATGAGACTCTTCATGAAGAAACTAGCCAAGATGAAACTCGCCAAGATGAAACTCGCCAAGATTAAATTCGCCAAGGTGAAACTGGCCAAGAGGAAACTCGTCAAGATGAAACTCGTGAAGATCAAACTAGCCAAGAGGAAACTTGTCAAGATGAAGCTTGCCAAGATGAAGCTCACCAAGAGGAAACTCGTCAAGATGAAACTTGCCAAAATCAAATTCCTCAAGATGAGGCTAGTAAGGGTGAAACTAGCCAAGATGAAACTCGTTAGGATAAAGTTAGCCAAGATTAAGATACTCAAGATGAAACTCATCAAGATGAAACTAGCCAGAATGAAACTAGCCAAGATGAAACTCGCTAGGATGAAACTAGCCAGGATGAAGCTGGCCAAGAGAAAACTCCTAAGATGAAACCCGCCGCCAAAATAAGCCGCCACTGTTGAATCTCACCGAAACCACTCCATTGTCGCCCATTGTCGTCCATTGTCGTCCGTTCACCCTGATTGAACTGCAAGGCACAGATATGGGGTATAGGGGCTCGGCCACGTTCAGAATCCACCATACGAAAGTGTGGAACTTGGCGTGAACCTTCCGCTTTTCTGTGGAAAGAATGTGCTCAGAAGGACCACTTCGAATCACCGGTCGTTCGTGTTAGTGCGGCCTAGTCCAGTTAGAGGCTCTGTTGAAAACTTGCAAAGTGCCAATTCTTTGGTAGCACGCTACTCTTGGGTGCCAAGTGGGTTGAGGTACCGAAAGTGACGAGAATGCTGCACAAGGCACTGAATGATGTTGATGTTAATGAGCATGTGCACAGAAAATGCCGAATTCAGTCCGTTAAGTCCTGGCGGTGTGCACAGACAGCTGACACGACACTGAAGGGGCCGAGGCTATCTTGCTTTATCTTACCTCAAGGCACCTGAAGCCAACAGTTGCAGCGGATGCCAAGGGTGCCTAAGGGTGCCTAAGGATTCCTAAGGATTCCTATGTGTGGATGAGCCTGATTTAAACCGGCCATGAGAAGTTATAAGACGCTGTGGCGCAGTCTTGGCTGGATTTCTTCTACAGCTCCAGATGACCCTCTGGGATTAGATTCTTGGAGGAATGCACGGGACCCATAGTCGCTGCCGTGCCAAAGAGTCTAGAAGAGGGTGATTCATCTGGTCGTTTTCGAATCACCCTTCTACATTTCAATCTGGAGAAGACCCGATGGTTCCAAACACTTGCTTCTACAAAACCGCATTTTAATGATTATTTGACAATGTAACTGCTCAGGCATAGTTTATGATAGATGTGTGGTTTGTGTAGTCTGTAGTCTGTCTATAATCTGTCTGTAGTCTGTCTATAATCTGTCTGTAGTCTGTCTGTAGTCTGTCTATAATCTGTCTATAGTCTGTCTATAGTCTGTCTATAGTCTGTCTATAGTCTGTCTGTAATCTTAGTCTCAGTCTGTAGTCTATATGTACAGTCAGTGAATCGAAAGTCTATACAATAGTCACACCCACCATGGGCATTGAGGTCTGCATACATGACAATGCAATCAAACTAGAAATTACATGTATATGATCTCCTTCCCATTATTAATTTCACACCCACCAAGGGTCGTGCGCGGCCCATGGGTGCAAAATGGGTGCAAAGTGCGGTCGCCGCGGGAAAGCCCGACTCGTGCCGCAGCGGGGTGACTCCCGCTTGGACATCCTGTCGTGGGGCGCCTGAAGTGACCCACAAGGCTTTCGACTGAGTCCATGTTCCATTCATCGATGGTTGCGTTTCTAGGCACAGGCCACCGGACATTCTCACCTCGCATGGGCTCAGATCACGTGCTCCACAATAGCAGGCCCCAGCTACCGCAGGCCCCCGTTTTCAGGTACCTTTGACCATTGTGTCGGTCTGTTCTAGAGCAGCGGTGTCGCTTCTTGTAATGCACCCTATAAATAGATGGGATTCCCATGCAATCTTCGAGGGAAAGGCCACATTGGGTGCACAAGATCTGCACGTTGCCGTTTGACTGGTCACACCCGAAGACACAACTGGGTAGGGAAGTTGATATCAAGCATCAACGTCAAGGTCACTCTAGTGTGATGAATTTTGGAAACTGGGGTGGTATATCTTGAGCGAGGACCACCGAAACTAGCAAGCCAAAAAGATAAGGTATTCTGCATTAGCTCATGAATACCTATTCTCCTTACCAAAAGCGTACTCGAAGGGTGAACCGCACCGAACAGGAAAGTTCAGTGATTGGATCCTTCGTGGAGATGCCTCTACAACTTTGTGGCGTGATTCTCAACCAAACCAAAAAAGATTTTAAATTCAAAGCACCTCTCCAACCCAGGAATGGGGTGTCCCACAAGAACAGCCACTGTTTGTAAAGCTAGCATTCTCATCCCACAAGATCTTCGAGCTAGCAGATTTCGGGCTCTGTGGTTATAGTGGACCTAAGTCTTCCCTTTGATCCATGCATGTGTTGAAGCGTCATTGTCAGTTCCTTGACAATGAATATTACCTCAAATTAATGTTACCTCAAATTAATGTTACCTCAAATTAATGTTACCTCAAATTAATGTTACCTCAAATTAATGTTACCTCAAATTGAAATCACCTCAAATCAATGTTACCTCAGATCAAAACCACCTTAAAATATATGATATTTCGGACAGTGAACTTCGTATCATGGCCAGGCTTCCAAGCTGCTTGGATCATTTACTGATGGCCTGGTCTACGGTGGCTGCCGTTCTTACCAAGGTATACATGCAACCTTCATCTCTGGAGAAAAGACTAGTGTGGATCATGAGATACTTCCGGAAAAGCCCATAGCCAAAGGGCCCTCACCTACGTAAATGGACTTGAGTGTGGGCTATCGTCACCGAACTCTAGCAGACCCAGTGGACTTAGGGCCAAAAAGAGTTCCAAGCAGTGACCCAAGTGAGGGAATCGAAAGCATTACGCGGTCGAGAGATTCTGGAGACGCCTGGTAAGGTCCCAGTGTGCACGTTTCAACATCGGGACCAGTACATGATCATTTCTTTTTTCATAGAGAGGCAGCTGAGAAAGTTGCCCTATAAGCGGAAGACCTCCGAACTGGGCGGACCCCGGATATGAATTCTACATTCTGCATGTGGAAGGTAAAGACCAAAGAGCCTGGGACCGAAGGCGGATATATCCACCGAAAAAAGTCAAGATGAAGGGAGTCAAGATGAAGGAAGTAAAATGAAGGGAGTCAAGATGAAGGAAGTAAAATGAAGGAAGTAAAATGAAGGAAGTAAAATGAAGGAAGTAAAATGAAGGAAGTAAAATGAAGGAAGTAAAATGAAGGAGGTAAAATGAAGGAGGTAAAGGTGAAGGAACTGACAGACAAAAGAAACTAAGAACTCCCGTAAAGACGTCTTACACCCAAGGAATCGAACAAGACGGGCTTCCTCGCGGCAAGACCGACGAGATGTAAAGCTTCTGATGTACCACCATACCAAAAGTTTCTCAGATCATTCTACCGGCCAGCACCCCCCATTCCGGATATTTCCAATCAGTAAACTAGCACAACGAGCAAGGCCTATCAGAGACCCCTTGGACACTCGAAGAGCCTTCCTGCTTCCTTTCGCAATCACTGGGGTGCGTTACAATCAAGAAAAAAGATCGTTCAAGAACCACACATCGGATGGTGATCAACGGAAGGGGTAATTCTCTGACGGCTACTTCATGTAGGAACTCACGCGTTCAGAATTGTACAAAACAATGCTTACATTCCAACCTTATAAATGTATTTAGCTTCGGATTTCTTTCTAAGCGGTGGAGTTCTTGTTCTTCTGATAGCGGTGCTTCCCTGGGCATCATCAATGGAGAAAGCCTTTCACGCGGAATGCTTCAGTGGAATTCTTCAGTGCATCGCTCGGAAAAGACAAAAAGTGGAAGTTCAGTAGTAGAGACATCATCTACGGGCGGCACACCGCTTTAGAAGTCAAAAAGCCAAAGGCTGGTCGTGGCGCGCCCCATGGAGCCGTATGGGTAGCGCTAAGCAACACAGTAGCTGCGACGTATCAACCTGTTATCTCGCGGGCAACAGGAAATCGCTCTCAGTGGCAGTTGAAAAACTATGGAACATACTGGTGCGGAGCATATTCTTGCTATCTATGAACCGTTGCCATCGCAGCGCGTATATGGAGAAGCGTTCTTTCCAGGTAAACCTTGACGATAGATACCAAGCATCTGAAAAGATGCATCCGACCGCATGCGGCAATTGGTGCATTGTTGTGGAAATCAGTGCCGACTTGGTCCTGATGTGCTCAAGGAGATAGTTAGTAAATTCTCAAATTCCTCCTTCGATGAGGATGGCTCAGAGTTTCTTGACTGGCTTGAGTTCACTGACTCGAGTTTCAAGAAGCTTGTGAGCCTTAACTCCAACTCCCGTATCCTTGTTCAGGTTTATGACATAAGTAGTGGACGGACAAAGCTGGCCCAAGAAGAGTCCATGAGATTGCCAACTTGAACAAAAATGCCTGGTCTTTGGCCAGAACCTGTTTCGCACGCCTTTGCTCTGGCTGTGTGCAGAGCAGCGGAGTGGCTTTTCTTGGTATTCTGGACAATTTCTCTGTGTCCATCATCTGCTCATCACTCATGGATTTGGACTCGTACCTGGTAATCGAGACAAAAGAGTCAGGGTGGTCCAATTAACTTTTCCGTCGTATTGAACTCCAAGAGCATTAGCATGTGCTAGTTTCCCCATGCCGTCTTTTAGGAAGCATTCTGTTTTGGACTTGCGTGCCACTGCACTGATTCTCACGAAGGCACTTCCAAAAGAGCCGCACTGGACATTCTCCATTGTCGTTGTTGTTGTACTGTTGTGTTGTTGTGCTGTTTTGCTGTTGTGCTCTTTTGCTGTTTTGCTGTTGTGCTCTTTTGCTGTTTTGCTGTTGTTGTGCGTTTCACCAGGTGAGGACCCTAGAGTAGCGGACGAGCTATCTCGAACAAACACCAAAAAGAATTCGAACTTTAAACACTCCTCCAGCTTTGGATAGCACAAACTAAATTCCCGCAACAGACTGCACCTTTTGTCGGCAGAGCGACTGTTGTCCAAGTGGGCAAAGGTACCGGGTTTTGACCTCAAGTTCCCTGCCTTCAAGCGTGCGACTCAGGCTTACGGCAAAACGGCCTTACCAGCATTCGCAACTGGCGCCTTTTGGCTTCTTTCTATTTCTCCACTGATCTTTGGTTTACGGAAACGAACGTTCCTTCAACACGCTCGCTCACTTCATTAAAGGTGGAGTGTTCTTTGTGCTTGGTTTGGTGTACTTGGCTCGATATAGTGGTGCATTCAAGAACAAGTGGGCTTTCAACCACCAATGTGTCAGCGAAAATGCCGTCTCCACCTTCAGCTCAGGTGGCTATGCAGGCGACTCGGCTGTATGGAGCAGATTACTTTCTATGGAACGACAAACGTGTTCATGGAGCGCTTGGTCAGCCTGCAAGGTGAGTTTTCTGCCAAAGACTTGCAGTACGTACCTATTGATTTCGTCTTCATAGGGCTCAACAAAACCCCTCTAAAGGTCGCTGAGCTATTCACCGTATGCGCTACAAGACCCGAACTTGTTTCGACCTAATTACCGAATGATATTGTGCCAGAATGGTTACTGTGCTGTCACCAGAAGGATTCTCGGGTACGGAGTTGATGGAGAGACTCGAAGTTCTTGCGCAAACTGAAAAGACCAGCTTGTCTAACTGTTGCAGAATAATCGAAAGTGACTAAGCTGGGCCAAAGATTCGGTGCAAAAAGGTACAATGGTGAAGGAGGGCTTTGCCTTGGGATGTATCGGAATGCTTGCTATAAGGAAGAGGGTGGAGGAGTTGAAGGGCCAGAATCGGGCGACTGAATACGAACCACTGTTTTCTTTTTTCCAGAACGTCAAGCAAGCCAATTACTGCTCGACTGGTACCAATTTCGACTGGTACCAATTTCGACTGGTACCAATTTCGACTGGTACCAATTTCGACTGGTACCAATTTCGACTGGTACAAATTTCGACTGGTACCAATTTCGACTGGTTTTTGTGCTTCTGTACTTTCTGGATATATCCCAACAGCACCTTCCGCTTTGAAGTTGATGATGACACCCCCCTGGGCTCCAACCCGTCGTTTCGTTTGGAACCCTCATTGAACTTGTCAAAGGTGTTTTTGTTCCCCGTTCCGAAACAACGGTCATTCAACACTGGTCTTGCTAGACTCCTCTTTCGTTTTCAATCACTCAAGCTGGCCCCCAAATCACGCTTAAGCCTTACGTTGTAGCATAGGCTTCAGTGCAGTGTTGAAGCACGTGAAGGAGCCACAACCTAGTACTTGGCTTACACCTTGATGTGAGTTATGCGTGAGCCCTAAAGTCCGACGTGGCATTGGTGTGGCTACGGTGACCGCAAAACAATGCTCATGATGCAATATCACATTGTTCATCAACTACACAGGATTGGTCAAAATTAATAGAGTTTTCTTGGGAATACCTGGCACATCGCGAATCGAGTCATGAGGGTGGATGCGGCGAGGCGCTTCCAAACCATTTGCAGAAATTGAGGATCCTTGAGTCGCGGCGTCAAGTTCCATGAAAGTCATGGACCAAGGGTACAACGGAGTACCGGCCGCACGTGGACACAGAATCCTGCACGGGACAAAAAGGTCCTGCACGTGGACACAGAATCCTGCACGGGACAAAAAGGTCCTGCACGTGGACAACAATATCTTGCACGTGGACAACAATTTCTTGCACTTGGACAGTACGATCCGGCGCCTTGCAAAGATTCCTCTGGTGAGCGCAGCTTCGGTTAGTTTGTCCAGTGAATCAGAAAAAGACCATCATAGGGTAGACCCAGTGAGCCCAAAAAGAATTTTGTCGCCGTGCTTCAGAGACCAGGGCTTATACCATTCTCCTGCTACAAGCGGCTGTGTGCTCGAGTGAATATAAAGACGTGCTCCGCTCGCGCTTGCATAATAAGAGGTTCATCTCGGATAACGGACCCCTATTGTCAACGAGCACGTGCCGGCGAGGTGATTCGGGTAAAGAGTGCAAGCAGAGGGCCAATTAGGTGTGCACCAATAATGAAAGAGCCAACGAGAGGAGTGCATCAGCGTCAAGACGACGAATAATGTGTTTAGTCCGGCAGGGAATACATAAAGCCACCGGCCCGCACACGTTTTTCGGTGGTCTGATAGGGACACCCCTATACCCACGCCAATACACTAAAACAGGTGTTAGGATTATTGTGTATCTTTCAGATATAAACTATCTGTACACAGGATTAAGCTCCTAACGGGCTTAACAAAGTAATGGATCTTTTCCAGGAACGACGACCTAATGATGATGGAGTATTCTGAACGGCTACTCAATCGTAGGAACTCTCCCGAACAGTATTAATGATTTCCTTAGTTACTTAATAGTGTCTGTGTTAAGTATAACTCATCTAGGATTAAGTATTGGAGTTCTGCCTTTTCAAAGTCAGGCGTACATCTCCCTTTTATCTCAAAAGGGACATCAGTTCCCTTGCCTTGTCCCGCCACGGTAACCACCTGGGTTGCGTTGCAACAATGCTAACTACGAGGGTTGAGCTGCAACAATGCTAACCACCAGGGTTGAGCTGCAAGGATGTTAACCACCAGGGTTGACCTCCGGAGATTACGTTGCATTGTCATCCTGCATCTAACCCGCGTCGGTCTTATGTCTAACAACAGGTAGGAACCAGGTGAAGCTTATTGAATGGGATACAGCCCAGGAGTCCGAGCTAAAAATCGTAGAGTAGAAGTTGAGTAACGAAAACGAAAGGCACCGTCACTAAAGATCCCCGTCGATATTTATGTGTGTCGCACGAAATATAGTCTAAAAGTACTGAGCTGAAACTGGCACATCAAGACACGGCTCTCTGTTGCAAATGTCTCTGCGCGGGTCTTGCTGAAAACGCTGAGGCACTAGCTTGGTCAGACGACGTGAAAGAAAGCACCTAAACATGCCAGGGTTGCTCGCTCTTGAATTGGCTCTCTGCTTGGCAGCCCCCAGAGGTCAAGCGCAGCGCTGTATTTTGGCTACCTCTTCACGCACAAGGACAAGTTGCAAAATCTGTATGCAGAACGCTCCTGACGCGCGAGGGCTGCGCGGTAAAAAAAAATGCGCCCAATCGGGGAATGGCCCTGGTGGCTCGTACTTTACCACACGTTCGAGTCCAGTGGTTCGCCCACTTATATATGCTGACATGGACCAATTAAGCCAGGGAAACACGGAGTACAGAGGAAAAAGCCCGTCGAAGCACCACAAGTGGATCGCCTGCTACTAAGAGCAACGTTGTACTGCATATACTGTGCACAATATGCACGTCGCTGGCATGGTGTGCATATAAGCGGGTCGATATGCAACGTATTGCGCCAATATCCATCTACCCGTTTCTGCCAATGCACAGCGACGCCAACTTTATGTCCCTATTTAGATATGTAACATACGCATTACATCAAGACGTTTGCATAGGCGCATGCAATTCGCGCATTGTGCATACCCCCACATTGCGCCGTGCCACCATGGGCTGGTGTCATCACTTGGTGCCACGTCGCTCGGCAAATTTGCCCAAACTGCCTCCTTTATTAATCACCCGAACGAGCGGGAAATGATAGATGGCTCGTGCTTATATATACTCGAGTAGATTGCTCGCGTCACAACACTTGGCGCGGTTCATCCGGATAAATGGATGCCCATGGCCTTGGCATTTTCTCGCACATACTTATCAATGTAGTCCTCAAGGCCTTCGCCAAGCTCACCGTAGCGATCACCCTTGAGAATCTGCTTTGCTCGTAGATACATGAAGAACACATCACTGAAAAACAACAGAATCCGCACCTTGAGCAAGGAAAAGAACCCTAGTGATTGGCCAGAGTCCTGAGCTCCGTCTCTCTCAAGAGCCACCTTTGTCAAAAGGTTGATGCGGTTAACAGGGCTTCCCATTGTTTGGTTCAACGATTGCATCATTCTCATTGTTCTCAGGAGGAAAATCAACTCCCGCGGAAACTTGGACTGGTCTTGGATAAAATTTCTCAAAATGTCCGCGGAACTCGGCGCATCCTCTGGCTTTGTTTTTGCCGGCGGCCTGAGCTGTACCAAAGCCTTCAAGAGCTCACTGGACCCAATACCCCATTCCTTGGCAATTTCTTCGATTTTCGACAGGTCGAAACCAAGCAAGTTTCTCCACAAGTCGCGATACTCGGCCAAGAATTTGGCTGGTAGCGATATATAGAGGCCGTGGTCGAGAATCACGAGCTGCTGCTTTCCCTGGTGGAAACGCACCAACATGTTTCCGGGGTGGGGATCCGAGTGAATGAACCCATACTGAAAAATCTGCTTGGCAAAAATCACAGTATACTGCCTCATTAGTAGCGCGAGCGACACGTTGTTTTGGATGAGGAGCTGTTTGTCAGTGAGCGGCATACCGTCTATCCATTCTGCAGTGAATACCCGCAGTGAAGAGTACTCGGGGTAGCACTCAGGAATGTACACATTGAGCGTTTGGACCGAGGGGTCATTTTTTATAAGCAGGCCAAGCTTTTGCGAGTTGGAAAGCTCGTAGGCGAAGTCGGCCTCCTTCTTGAGTTGCTCGGCCACGTAGTCGGTGAAATTGAAAGGAATATCAAACACTTTGGCATAGAGCCACGACATCAACTCGTACACTAGCAAATCGGCGCCTATTTGTTTGGCAATGTATGGGTGTTGCACCTTCACGGCCACCTGCAGGCCCAGGTCCCTTAGAACTGCCCTATGGACCTGGGCGATCAGAGCCGACGCGACGGGGAGGTGGTCCATATGCGAAAAAACGAGGGTTTCGTAGTCGGGCCCCAAGTGAGCTCGGAGAACAGCGTCAATCTGAGCCCATTCATCGATGGGCGCACTGTCGTAGAGCGCCGTGAACCGGCGCTGGAACGCTAGCGGGAAAAGTGCGCCCTGGTTGGCTATTGCCTGGCCTAGCTTAATGTAGAGGCCCTTGTTCTGGTTGATCATGCTTAATATAGCCTCGGATGCCTCCTCGTGGAGGTCCTCTAGCGCCCGACCGCCCGGGCTTTTGTAGTATTTGTAAGCAACCAGCGTGAGGACATATGTTGCTCGCAAGCTTCTCTGGAGAGTGGAAGCGTAGAGGTGTTCATCTGCAAAGTATATAGCTGCAGCCACAGCCGCTGCAAGGAGGGCTTTTCCGACAATTCTGGGCTGACGGGGTGGCGTGCTAGGTTGGCGATGCGCGTGGGGTAGGCCATGTTTCACCGACGAAGGAGAGTCGTTGGGGAGGCGCTTTGACGGAGCAACAACATAGAAGCGGTTTCCGAAATTGCTGTTCGGGACACGGGACAATCGGGATTCTAGGGGGCCACGAGCGAGGAGCACCCGTCTGAGGCAGTACATGGTGGAGGAGTATATTAGCAAGGAACGCGCGCACTTGCCGCGACCGGCCCCAGGCTAAGGCTCGCAACCGGACCGTTCGTCTCCAACCGGTCATGCGCCAGGCACTGCCCGCCTCACGCCCCTAACATAAGCCACTATCCAAATCGCCTACCACCAACAATGACAATGCCAATACCGGTACGGATCTCGGAAGAGAATCATCAATAGCACGAATCCCAGTTACGGCGACTCCCAGGAGTGCGAAACCCAAATAGTATGAATCCCAAATAGTATGACTCCCAAATAGTATGCATCCCAAATAGTATGAATCCCAAATAGTATGAATCCCTATAGTTCCGCTCCTATCAACAGATGGCCAACACCAGATTTACCGCCAGAAAGTGCAACCAGGGAGGGCAATACGCGCTGTTTGTTTCGGGGAATGGACAGCAATCGTCCAAGTGCACTTCACAGCCATTCTGAGCACTAGGCGCTCATTTGAGCCAGTCCTTACTCATACGAGAAGTTTGTTGCTGTTTTGGCATCACCTGAAAGTCCTTCGTGTGCAGCCGCCGAGTGGATAGTGGAGGGTGTTTTTCGCGAGAAGTTGGTACGCACCATGTGGAACAGAATGACACCTTAGCCCACCTTCCCCGCGGAAGAATGCCGCCCATGCACGCTTACCTAAATTTGACCAAAAGGAAGCGAACTGTCCACAAAAGACACAGTCCGAAAAGAGCGACGAGTCAAATCATCAGTGTTCTGGCCTGTTCTGGACGCGGGGCGTACGGCGGCCTTTCCCCTCAATCATGCCGTATGTTGAGTGTCTGAAACCTCTCATATGTTGTGGTATGGACCGTTTCGGATTCAAAGCCATTGTGAAGAGTCCTCAAGAACTCAATCCCATGCTCGCTGCTGGCTGGCTTCCATTTGCGTACCTTGCCCAACTCAAGGCCGTGCGTGAAGTGACTTGTTCAAATCGACCACACATGTTCGAAACCCTACGCGTGTTCGAATGCTCCATCTCACTTTTCTGACGAAGAACTTTATTCCCATCGGTATGACTTTCGGAGTGTGATCTGAGGATCTAGCGCTGGTGACTGATGAGGTTGGGAATAGCTCTGCCCGTGGAATCTGTTACAACAACAGTTGTCGTTTTATGATGGGCATAGTGTTCTCAACGTCCGAGACTGCTCCTGTGCATGCGTCTAATGGAAAGAGGCGGGTAGTACTGAGATGAAGGCTCTCGAAGATCACAGTTCTTGTTTGAGGTCCCCTTACCTGAGTCAGCAAATGATTGCGCCACTTGATGCGAAGAGCAGCCATCAATGATACCACATCAATACCAATGCTGATACAAACGCCAATACCAATGCTGATACAAACACCAATACCAATGCTGATACAAACGCCAATACCAATGCCAATGCCAATGCCAATACCAATGCCAATACCAATGCCAATACCAATGCCAATACCAATGCCAATGCCAATGCCAATACCAATACCAATTACAATAACAATGCCAATACCAATGCAAACAGTGTGGAACACTCATCATTTGTTGCCAATATTAGACCATGTCGCTCAGGTATGTGTACAACCTGCCAGATGCGGCCAGAGATGAATTTGAAAGAGGCCTCCGAACAACGCATTTCATTCGCTTCCATTTCAGCTTCAACAGGTATCCAAGGACCGCCAACACCAACACTTTGGGTTGAACCTCGGGTCTACCAGACTTCCCACCCAAAACCGCCCCTTCAGTACCATATCGGGTTCCAGATAAGGTCCACGTACGCCTCCGCACACTTTCCAGGATTATACATATTTCGACTGGTTTTGTCATGGACTCATCGCCGAAAATATCTTCTTTGGGAATGAGATTTCACATTGGTGAAGGTCACTTGTGATGAGCGTTTCTTAACAAGTTCAAATCAAAAATTCCGCTCAAAAGTTCCAGGACGAAAAGTTAGCATAAGTCTAAGCTTCGGGGGTTTGATCTAGAAGCTTAAGGTCAAGACTTACGTCAAAAGTTGATCAAAAGTTGATCAAAAGTTGATCAAAAGTTGGTTCAAAAAGCGGAGTTGGATCAAAGTTGGTTCAAAAAGCGGAGTTGGACCAAACAATCTCGGTTTAATGAATTGAATATTTTCAAGCTCAACAGATTTACCCAATGATTCCAACTTCAAAGACGGCGTGTTCTCAAGTTCATGCTAAGTGTTCGACCTTAGGGTCGTGTATTGCACATGGGGCAAGTGGGGAGCGCGTCAAAATGGTTTGAACCTTTCAACTCGTTTTAGTATATTGCTATACAGGGATATGTAGGTAGACCTAACAGACCACCGATCCATGCGGGCAG